>JACXGM010040265.1:0-10363 GCA_016801145.1 Umbra pygmaea
AATCACTGAGGATATTTTGTTTAACAGTGTTAGCATATACATTTAAGTTGTCACTGTAAATAAATAAATGAAATATGTACAGTAGGAAATAACACAAGTAAAGCGATTAGATTATTTGCAGTTACTATTTACCCCATCACAAAATGGGCTGGTGCACCATGAAACTCCCGGGCTGAAAATGTTTCCCACTCCGGCCCTGATGCTTCTAACCACAGGTCAGGAGCTGTCGTTCTAACCACACAAGTCTGCGATGCAGTTTGCGAATGTTCGTTTGAACTATGGTTTCGGGAAACACCAAATCGTTGGACTATGTTAGTAATGACGGAACTTGCGACCATAGTTGGCTAACGATGCTTTCGGGAAACGCACTCCAGTTTAGTATACTGCCCCATGTGGCTGTGGAGGTGTACTGTCAAAAATAACATTTTAATCATGAAAGAAAACCATAACAAAATAATCATGAAAACATATTTGCCTACCCAATTTTAATCTCCCGCAACCCACCAGTGGGGCGGGACCCAGACTTTGAAAAACACTGATGTACTGTATATATTGATTTTAATAAATATATCTGGTAGAGGATATCAGTGTTTTCAGCAGAGTAGCACTAATATGCATGTGCATTTAACCTAACATGATACATTAATAGTTAACCTAATGCCCAGTCGTTTTCCTTCCTGATTTACCAGATGCTTTTAATTACTAATATTTTTTACACTGGTGGAATCAAACTCACTACCCTGAGCCACACGGCTCAAACACCTTTGAACCCTGTCTAGATATACCTCAGTTGTCCTGTGTCCCTTTACATTGACATGCATCTGGAACCATTCTTGTTTTTAATGTACATATTTGTGTATGACGTTTGACCTATATCACCTAGAATTCAGAGGACCCAAAGCGTGGGGCCAGAGCCTCTGAGGAAGCAAGGGTCTTCGTCTGCAGGACGCGCCCCTCAGCCCCTGTCAGCTCAGGCAATCAAGCACATCTGGGTACGCACCGCCCTCTTTGAAAAAGTCCTGGACAAGATTGTTCAGTACATCGTGGACAACTCCAGGTAGACTTTGCGAATATACCCACTTCTTTATTCTGTTGCTGTAGAAGTTGTTGTTCTGTTCTTAATAGATTTTGTTTGCAGTGCATAATTGTTTCCCTAGAATATTACATTTCTCTCATTTTTTAAACTTAAAACTTTTTTCTTTCACATTAGACCTAGGAGTCCCTTACTTTATGTTTTTAATTTTACAATATTTACTCTTTCTTGGTTATCTATATACCACATTTTTTGTTTATCTGCAATCATTAAGGTTTGTTCTGTTGTCCACACAGAGAACCATTTTATGGTACCCAGAAGAAACCTCTTGGTTTCAGTGAGAACCCTCTTTGTTTGCATACATTTATTTTTTTAATTAAGAGACCACTGCAATATCATCAGTGCCTCTGTCTGACAAGGTTTGCATGGAGTGAGTTGGAGACACATGAATATCCAGAAACAGTTTATTCCACTCGGCCATTGGCACAAACTGTAATGAATGAAATACTTATGCACCTAAAAATAAAAAGGTGTGCAAACTAGGCACTAAACATAGGTAGGCAATTTTACAATATGGGTCACACTAATGCCCAAATGATAAAGTGCTGATATGGAACACATGATGGTTAAACCTTATATGTATACATGCAAAGGCACTGCAATCACTTAAGAGGCAATCTTCAGTTGTGACTACATACATTAGAAACACACTGAGCACTAACACAATAACATAATGGCAGTATATCCTAAGTACTACTTGTTGTCTATGGAAATGTCATCTTAGTTGACTGGTGCAGTCATTATATATAACACATTACTTAAATGCGGGAGACACACAAACGATACGTTCTCATAGACAAACAACAACCGACAATGACACGGAGCAAACGCAGGGATTAAACACACTAGCTAATGAATGAAGGACTAACAGCTGTGACTCGTAAAACAGAAAACAAGACCAGTGATATGTTGAATATGATGTCATTGTCCAGGAGAAGCTGCACACATAGCAGTCAACCAGGTACAGATTGGCACTTGCAGTGGCTCTGGTTTTACTGTTGATAGGCATGTGTTTGGGTAAAATTAAAGTTTTTGTTTTATTCCATAAACGACTGACAACATTTCTCCCAAATTCTAAATAGAAATATTGTCATTCAGTGCATTTATTAGCAAAAAAGTTGGTGAAAAGTTTTGTCAGACCTCAAATAATGCAAATAAAATAAGTTCATATTTATTTTTAAACAGCAAATACTAAGGTGTTAACTTAGGAAGAGTTCAGCAATCAATATTTTTGAATAATAATTTTACTATAAAAATTCTTAGCTTTTATGCATCTAAGCATGCTCTCCACCATTCTTTCACATTGATGTTGGGTGACTATGCCACTCCTGGCACAAGAATTCAAACAGCTCAGCTTCGTTTTTGATTGCTTGTGACCATCCATCCTCCTTTTGATCACATTCCAGAGGTTTTCAATAGGGTTGATTTAAGAAAAAATTGCACTGTTCTCTTAATTTTCTTTATTGCTGTATAGAAACGTTTTTGGGTTCCATGTAGAATCTTCATTGTAAAGGGTTATATGTTTGTTTCTATACATAATGTTTGTAAGTCTTGGTTTTCGTTACAATGTTACAATACCAATTTTACATAAATTAAAGCTGGTAATGTGAGGCCTACAGAAGGCAGGCCTACATTAGTCAAGGGCTAAGCCGCTATGGATGTACAGCTCCATTTCATCATTCATTGACACCCTCACAGTAGAAAGAGACCTGCTAAAATGTTTCAGTCACTTTTGGGCTTGATTAAAATATAAAAAAATGTGTGTGTTTGGTTTCTACAGTAAGTACTATGAGAAAGAGGCCCTGATGCATGATATGGTGTTTGGACCAATCCTGGCATGTCTACTGGGTAAGTGGTTAATATGAGCTGTACCAATCCTAAATTGGGTTGCTGTAAGGCTGTGTTCTGCTGTTATAATGAACCCACTGACAGTTAAAGCTATATTGGTTTGGTATAATGCATATACAGATGCTTATAATGATGCTTTGATGTGATTGGCACAGTTGTGATGTATTGTTTTTGCTTGTATTTCCTTTTTGGTGACATTTTGCTTCTGCTGTATTTCTCTATTTCTTTATCCCTTCCTCTCTCAGTTGGTCCCTGCGCTTTGGAGTATACTAAGCTGAAGTTGTCAGACCATTTCTGGACAGACCCTTCGGCCAATGAGCTGGTCCAGCGCCACCGGATACATGGGGCCCACCGAGTTCAAGACCCTTCACCGTGCCAGAGGCCTGCTCTGGGGGTGAGTGAACCCGGATCCCTACAGTGTGTGGGTCATTCATCTGGAATTTGCTGGGGGGAGGCCATCAACATACACAATTTAATTAAAGACTCAATAAGCAGCTAAGGTAATCCTCAATTCCTTTTTAATTGTTATGTCCTTCATGTCTCCTGAGTTACAATTGACTCTGTTTCCAGGATGTCCAGGGAGTAGTTTATCTGAAGTTCCTATACTTTATATCAGACCGGGGTCAGACTGGGCCTAAAATACAAATTAACTCACCATAAATTATGATACTAAGCTATGATACTGTGCTGTCATTAGCTCCTAACAAAATTAAAACTAATAATACAGTGTTTAAATGTGCTCTAGTTGAATAGTTTGAGCCATAACAAAGGAAATACTTTCCATTTCAAGTGACCAGCTTACAAACGCTGTAAAAACGGTATATTGTGATATTTGAAAAAAATCCTCAAAAAAGGATGTACAGCTTTGGAAAAAGCATTTGCAAACTATGTTACAGAAGCATATTTAGTATTCTATTGTTTTTGTGTTAAATGGTGATTATTATTAGGGTTCAACCACAAAGCGGGTAGAACCCTATTGTTTTTGTGTTAAATGGTTAATATTATTATTATTAGTTGTCTACCACACCGGCTGAAATTCCTATGAGTTGGAATGAGCTAGAAACTTGGGGGAATAACTGGAAATGGTGCGCAAGTGCTTCCATAGAAATATGAACCCAATTGGCCACATGGTGGCGCTGTAATTAAGGCTTCAATATGCAAACTTTTAAAAGCCATGCCCCTCACTCTATAGGTCCAATGTACTTGAAATTTCTCACACAGGTGCGGCTCAAGGACCAAAAAGCCTCAAGGACCATCAAGGTCTGCTTAGAAAATCTTTACAGCATTTAGAATTTTTAGAAAAACACAATTTTGAGGTCTCCTTCTATACTGTTGCTCCGATTGCCACCAAATATTCAGTGAAATACTCTACCCCACCCACTACACATCCCACCCCACAAACCCACATTGAACAATCAAAGAAAAGAAAAAGATAAAGAAAAAAAGAAAAAGATAAACACCGTACACAGACATAGATAGAAATGTATACATACAATAATAATAAACTAGACTTGAAAGGCTGGTGTCATAGAATGGATTATGGTGAATCTGAGGGAAGTATGTGTAAACTATTAAAATATGAGATAAAGATCTGCCATTTATCTGAGAAATTTGAGTATGATCCCCCCACGTTATACTTAATTTTCTCAAGTTGTAAAAATACAAAACATCGCTTAGCCTAGTAATGAGGTTAAAGCAATGATATCAACATTTTTGTGGCTTAACGAGAGAGGATCCCCTGGGATTCCGAACACTACAATCAATGGGCATGGAGTCAAATGGATTTTAAGTGCCTCGGATAGGGTATGGAATATGGCATTACAATAGCTGCTCAGTTGGAAAAAAGGAGTTCTGCTGCTAAGAAAGCTGGGTGAAACTGTCCATGTGGGTTCATCACAGCCGGTGATATCAAGTCTCAAATCTGGGTATGTTTTTTATTAATTTATGAATTTCAACATGCTGCCATTTCCACACCGTTTCACCTACATTACTGAAACGTTGTGTACCAGCCTTATTTCTCACGATGAACAAAAAAGCCTCTAATATCCATAAATTCCACCATCTTGGATTTTTCTGTACAGTGAAAATTTGCCAAAACCTATAAAAATCATCTTAAAATTAACAATAGCTCCGATTGACCTGGCTTTCGGTATACATATTTCGTATACTGGCATCCCTTTAGGGCAGTGGTTCTTAATCCTTGTCCTAGGGAGCCACACCCAGTCCATGTATTAGAGGTATCCTAGAGCTAACACACCTGAATCAACTTGTCAACTACTCATCAAGGTCTTGGCTACTAAAATCAGGTGAGCTAATTTATGGCTACAACAAAACTGTGAGATGGCTGTGGGTCCCCAGGACAAGGATTAAGAACCACTGCTTTAGGGTGATAAGCACTATGACATACAATGCAAAATGGCAGACAAAATGGCCAACCCAATGGTTCACTAATACATGATGACCTCATAATATCATATCTGCTGACCCATACATGATAAAAAGTAATGAGTGATAACGATGGAAAGAGGGAGATCCACTGCAAAGGATGAGGGGTAATGTGTCCATGTGGGTTCATCACAGCCTGTGATATTGACTCTCAAAGTCGGGTAACTTTTGCCCATAAATGAACATTTGCCCACACCTATAAAAATCATCTTAAAATCAACAATAAGTCCAAGTGGCCTGCACGTTGGCATACAGGTGTCTTATACATACTTTCCTTAATGGTGATATGGACTAAGAGATGCAATGCAAAATCGCAGACAAAATAGCCGACCAAGGGTACATTGACTGACATTGTCATATTTCCTGAACTGTACATGCTAGAAAGTAATGGTTGGTACCACTGGAAGCCTATTTTCCTACACTTCCCATATTGGAGTACTCCGTCTTATCGTTGCTTGCAACTATATTTATTATTATTATTATTCTTCCGGCAAAAAAGCATTGTTTTTTGCAAATTTCTGTGAGTTAAAATGGTGCAAGGTTACAAAAATCTAAACAGTAGTAGAGGGTCAAAGGGCACAACATTTGGTGTCAATGAAATGCAAACTGACCTCAAGGTGGTGCTGTCACAAGCCTGCAAATTTTGACTTTTGGGAAGTTCACCACACCCTACCCATTAGACCTAGAGACCTGAAACTTGCTATATATGTGTATCTCCTCACTGTGAACATTTTTGCCTATAAAGTCTGCCATCTTAGATTTTCTGCCATCTTCGATGTTTTTAAAACACAAAAAATCCTACTCCTATAGCAGCGAATGTCCGATCATCACACCGTTTGACATTCGGCATCTATGGACCAAGGGCTTGAAATGTTGTATAATCCAGCACAGTCTGTCAAACAACATAGCCGCCATTGACCAATGAACATGTGTAGGGTTGTAGTTTTGCACACACATGCACATATCTTCCACAAGTATAATGGTACTCTCATCCAACTTGGTACATATATACACTAAGATGATATGACAAAAATGACACCAACCCTCATGTTTGTTAACCACACAGGGGCACCACTGAATTTTCCACATTTGCAAGCTCACCATACCTAAAATGCTTTAGTTAGAGATTTAAAAATGTATAGATAGGTTCTTCTCCCAACAACAAACATATTTGCAATTGGGACCCATTCTCCCTGCCTTACTCCTTAGCTGTAATCACTCAAAATACATACAATTGGCTAATTGTCTATTTGGACCTCTATTATGAAGGAGCAGCCTTTATTGTGTAAAAATGGCCATCCAAAGGCAATGTGAGTCATTTTGACATAAAAGCTAGCATGTAAACAGTTTACAAGCAGAGCAGTATTAAATTAGATACATTTCAACAAATATATTGCATGATTTGTAAATACACTGTCATACAATCCACACATGTAAATCGTGACTAAGTTTACAAAAAAGTGTCTTATCCGCAGCATCTTGGTACATGCTACATATTCTCGGGTTCATAGTTAGCATGAACTTGTATACTGTTGTACACTCGTTAACAATGCATTGGACAACTTCGAAATAAGACAGAATTATGTGCGTTATGGAACATCTGTACCAGCAGCCAATAACGACAACAACAACCGGACCAAGCTACGGGAGGTAGTGGACAAAACTAAACAAAAAACGTCTTTATTTTGAAAGTAAGTTGTTTTTATTACTCTACTTTAGTTGCATCAGCCGTGGTGAAAATCATGCATTCAACCCTGAATTGCAATCTGGGTGAATTGTGTTGAATGTGTGTGGTTGATTTCATACTTAATTTGAGATTTGTGACTATAGTATTGTGTATATTATAGCCTCCCGTGTTCACGAAACATGCAGCCCACTGCGGCTGTAAATGTAACATGGCTGTACATCTTCCCTGTAGCCCAAAAACGTTTGGGCAATATTGGTATAATACGTTTTCTATTTGTTATTGGGCTACTTTAAGCATTACTTGTTTCGGATTGGAGATAAATGCGTTTGACAAAAATGCGTAAGCTCAATCGTTAACAAAGAAAGACGCTCTTCTGTCGAGGTGCATATTTGAGGGTATTGCACGCAGAGCTATTGCCTGTGAGAATCTAGTTGGATTCTGATAAATGCCACTCTCGTTTTACCAGAGACATTTACACACACAATGTTCTACTTCTGAAGTGTAACTTACTTGAATTAGAATCCGTTGTTATTAAACTATCTTACTTCGCCATAATACAGTTTTGTATTATATTCAATGTTGTATTACGTTTGGTTTCATTATTGAGATAATTGGGGGTAAGATGGCTCAGTTGGTTAGGGAGTCGGACTACTAATTGGAAGGTTGCTGGTTAGAACATCATTTACATTGCAGGTCAATAATGTGTAATATTTATTACAAATGTCAATAGTTTTAAGTCTCCTTACCTAATTAGCTAAAATGAGAGAAACATGTTTGTGAAAGCGAATACAATTGCCACATGTTTGTGTTCGCATTTGCACTAAGCATTGCAGACGTTTTGTGTAAGATGAGAATGTCTGTTTGAAATTATTTTCTCCAAACAGGTATAATGATCTAATCATATAATATTTTGTTAACCACTTAGGGAGCAGTAGGATTCCCGCGGGAGATGTTGCCCCCCACCAGCCCCAAAAACTGGACTACTATCACAGTTCACAAGTCCTGTTTCTAGGTTATTTCTAGGTTATTTATACATGTTATATATCTACAGAAAGCTTAGACACTCAGGAATGTAGCAAATGTCACCATTTTACAGTAGCTATAACAAAAATAATAATTTCCCCTCATAATGTGAGCTACGTGCCTGGTACACATCTGCCTCAAATTAAATGGAATGTCAAACTAGAAACGAGGCAAACACCGTCAGTTATTGGGTTATATATACATGTCTTATATGTCCTTAAAGCTTAGAATCTTGGGATCTCGGTTTAAAAATAGCTATGAAAACGAGATAGTTGTTAGTCATAATGTGATGTAAACAGCCAGTACCAAAATCTGTTAGCTTGTTTACTCAGCTAGCCATTTTTGTACCTCAAATTAAATTGAATGGCTAAAGGAAAACACGGCTAGCACCCTCATTTTTTAGGTTATATATACAAGTCTTATATCTCCTTAAAGCTTAGAATGTTGTCCAAGATGGCGTAAGAGGTCAGACGTGTTTTGTATTGCGTCCGTGTACATAGTGTGTTTTTTGTCTACTATCTTTGTCTTTTAACTTTTTAACTCCCGCGCACTCTGGTTTAATTCTATTTTCCTACATTCGGATTCCTGACAGTCATCAGCACCCTCAGCTGTTACGATCCATCAAACTCTGGCTCAATCCACCAGACTATTGTAGCTATCCGGCCAGCTACCTAGCTCAGTTAGCCTTATCCGGCTACCTGGGGGCCTGTGCTACATAGCTATTCTATCTACATTTGCCGCTACCATCACCTACACACAACCAAATTGAGCAACACACCAGATTACTGTACCCCTCTGGCTTTTCTCATCGGACCTTTATAATCTATTACAGGCTATTTACAGCCAACCAACCAGCAAATTGGCCAGAACGCCACATCCAAATCAGCATACAGTACGCTACTGTTGAGCTAGGATCCTGGGTTAGCAGGGGACTCTTGCTCCAACAACAACGCGAACCTTGGCTAGGCCGCTCATCCAACGCCGACGTCCCAGAGCACTGCAAGACCCGTAAATAACAACCCAGTCGACGGGGATTTCTTCATCGCTGCCCCTATACCTGTTTTCTTCCACGTTGTGGCCGATGTTATTCCAGATAGCAGCCTAATGCCCGGATTAGCAGGCCTGCTTGAAACATCTAGCGGGCCTGCTAGCAACATCTTGTTAGACGGACACCCTTTCAGATAAGCAAACTGTTCATCGGACCTACTCTTCACTACTATCTGGTCATATACATATCTGGACTCTATAATCACTATCCATCCATCCAACCATTTTCATCCGCTTATCCGGGATCGGGTCGTGGGGGCAGCAGCTCCAGCAGGGGACCCCAAATGTCCTTTTCCCAAGCAAAATTAACCAGCTCCGACTGGGGGATCCCGAGGCGTTCCCAAGCCATCTCATCAATCCTTGGGGCTTTGCCACTGTGGAGTTGTTTGACTACCTCAGTGACTTCCACCAGGGAAATTGGCGACAATCCCCCATCATCCTCTAGCTCTGCCTCTAATATAGAGGGCATAGAAGTTGGATTCAGGAGTTCCTCAAAGTGCTCCTTCCACCGCCCTGTTACCTCCTCAGTTGAGGTCAACAGAATCCCACCTTTACTGTATACAGCTTGGATGGTTCCCCGCTTCCCCCTTCTGAGGTGGCGGACGGTTTTCCAGAAGCATTTTGGTGCCAACCGAAAGTCCTTCTCCATGTCTTCTCCGAACTTTTCCCACACCCTCTATAATCACTATACACATGTATAGTGATTATACATGTGTATAGTGATTATAGAGGGTGTGGGAAAAGTTCGGAGAAGACATGGAGAAGGACTATACACATGTATATTATTAACCTTCTACAGGAGGCCCCATTCTCCAGACGGTAACCCTGTTCGATTAACCATTTGCACAGCGTGCGCGCAGTTTTTGCGGAGCACTATCAGAAACTTAATTTCTGACCAGTTCTATTTCTATCTGTTTTACGTCTGTGCACTTTCTGTCAATATGCCTAGTTTTTTGCTATTTGGTTTGGCCTTCATGGTTCTATTGTATTGTAGATCACCCAGTCGCCCTCAGTTTCCCACTAACACCTTTGTCCCTCCCCCCCTCTTACTCAGAGACCCTTACTTATCCATCTGTTCTAACCAGCTTCCATAGAGATGCTGCCGCACTCTTTCTAACTAAACACCTTGGGTCACCCCCATACACATTCACCTCACTATATCTTTATCTGCCCACCAGGCAATGAAACTATTTAACCCTGCCCTGAAATTCACTCCACTC
>JACXGM010040266.1:0-10362 GCA_016801145.1 Umbra pygmaea
ATATCCACCGTTTTGTTTTGCACTGTTGTTGTTTTTGCACAGTACTGTACCTTTTGAAAAGCTGTCTGGAATGTGTCTGAGGAGTAGTTGTTGCACTATGAGCATTATTTGGACTTTATTATGTTGTTCTATGCTATATTGCACGTGTTTTTATAGCTTTTTATGATATTTTTCAAGTGTTTTAATAAATGTTTCAAGTAGTTGGAATCTTAGAAAATCCTTTTTTTACCGTGGTATCGAAATCGGCATCGAGAATCGTGTAATTTTACTGGTATTGGCACTGACTACTGAATTTTTGGTATCGTGACACCCCTATTTGTGTGTGTGTTTTACTTTTTCCGATCACAGAAAATTACATGAAATCGTATCATATTCACATTAAGTTCCTTATATCTTTAGCCTAATTATACCCATTTACTACTTGATATTTTCTACATTGACTTAATCTACCCTACTCAGGCTTAATACGGGAAACTAACTAGATATTTTATTCTTCTGTACCGCACTATATATCAAGGTACCAGACCACAAGGCAGGTCTTCTCACAGGCAATAATTCTGCGTGCGATACCCACTTAAATATGCACCTCGACAGAAGAGCATCTTTCTTTGTTAATGATTAAGCTTCCGCATTTTTGTCAAACACATTTATCTCCAATCTGAAACAAGTAATGCTTAAAGTAGCCCAATAACAAAAAAACATATTATACATTGGACAATTCACCCGCCAGAGTGGCTGGTAGATTAAGAAAAGTTAAATCTAGCTTGGATTGACAGTACTCAATACCGAAATGCACTCACTTCTGCGCGATCAGCCTATTTCTCCAATCCTAATTGAGAACAAAAATAATCCAAATTTTATTTTTGACAGTTGTAAAGTTAACTAAAAAGCAGAATTCCACAAATGGGATTAGACCCCATTTAATGTATTCATGAGCTTTCTTGATGAAAAGACCATTATCATTAGAAAACAAATCACAGAATCCTCCCTTAGCATTCATATTTCTCCTGAACTCACCTGTCCTGAGATTGCACTGGAGTTTTGATTATCCTGTATCCCCTGAATCTTTCACTAAAACAGTAAAGACCTCAAAGCCTTCCAGGTGTCAACTGGACCCTATTCCAACTAAACTACTAAAGGAGTTATTCCCTGTGCTTGCCCTGCATATACTACAAATAATAAATTGCTCCCTAGTCTCGGGATGGTGTACCAAACTCTCTAAAATTAGGTGTAGTGAAGCCACTTTTAAAAAGACTAAGCTTGACCCAAAAAGGCTAAATACCTACCGGCCTATATCAAATATAACATTTCTCTCAGAAAAATGAGAGAAGGTAGTTGCCCAGCAACTATTGAACAAGTGCATTCCTAAAAGTCTAATAATACTTGTGAAAAGCTCCAGTCTGGGTTTAGACCCTATCATAGGACTGACACTGCACTTTCTGAGGTGATAATTGACCTCCAAGTATCATCCGACCAAGGCTGTGCTTCTGTTCTTGTGTGACCACAACATTCTTCTAGATAGATTGGAAACTTATATCGGGCTACGTGAACATGTTCTGGTATGGTTCAGATCCTATCTATCAGAAAGATATCAGTTTGTATCTGTGTATGCTCTGTCCTCCAAAAATCAAAGGTTTGCTTTGGTGTTCCTCAAGGCTCTGTTTTGGCACTGCAACTATTCTCGCTAGATATTTCAACTTTCACTGATATGTTGGTGACACACAGCTGTACATTTCAAAAAAGGGAGCAACCCTGAAATTGCACATCCTGCCTGTGTTTTGGATGTAAAGAATTGGATGACAGAAACGGATTTACTTCTAAACTCTGAAAAAGCAAAAATGCTCATTTTAGGTCCCAAGAAACAAAGGAGACCAGCTATCAGATCTAGCAATGAACATAGATAGTTTTACAATCACATCAGAAAAAACTGTAAGACTTTGTTGATACACTGGACTCAGACTCTTTTGACAAACATGTAAAACATATTTCAAGAGCAGCTTTTTTTCATCTCCGGAACATTGCAATAATTCAAAACTTTCTGTCAAGTAATGATGCAGAAAAGTTAATCCATGCTTGTTACTTCAAGATTTAATGATTGTAAGGCTCTCTTTTCTGGCTATCCAGACAAGACCCTAAAAAAACTTCAGTTAGTGCTTAACACCGCCAACAGAAATCTGACTAGAACCGCAAAATTTCAATGGACTTAAGTGCCGCTTCGAACACCGCACTTCTTTTCACACTTGGTGAAAACTACGCCGGGTCCAAAGTGGTTTCGACCCACCACAGTCCATATGTCTGAAAAGTGTATGACAGAGACAAGTGGAGTGACTCAATTGCCATTGTGACCTTAAAGTAACAGCTTTGTTTTGGTTAAAAGACTCATTCACAAACATCAAAAGATGATATGTAAATGATTCATTTAAGGGTAAATGTTTTTCATTTTATAAAGATAAACAAAGTGTTCATTGTTTATTCAGTATTGTTGTAATGATTATTTTTTTATCATAATAAATCATCCGATTAATCAGTATCTGCTTTTTTGTCATCGCAATAATCGGTATCGTCATTGAAACATCATCGGACACCCTCTACTCTGAAACAAAACATTGTTATTTACTTCCAAAATGTCCCGGTTGGAAGATTCCAAGAATTGACAGGGACTAATAAAATCTGAAATGCTCCAACCAGGATTTCTGTGAAAACAGGGAATCAAAAACAAGTTTGAAAAATGTCAAACCCTTAATCCATACACTAGCATCACATTTAGGCTATGGATTGGACAAGTATTGGAAGCAGTCTACTGGTATGCTAGCATTCAATAGTTTTGAATCACACAGGAGTTTTCATACTTTTAGATAGAAATTGACCAAAGTGGCATTACATTGACCAGAATTTATAGTCAAAACCTGATTAATTGAGGGTCCGCGTGGCGTAGCAGGCTAAGTCGCTGCATTGCACATCTACGTCATGATAGTAATGGGTTAGAGCCTGACTATGAGTTCTCTGACTTTCCCTGGGCCTCCTGCACAAGGCAGTGCAAATTGGCATTGCGCTGCCCGGGATTTGGGTATGATAAGTCAGATTATCTATCGTGCCATGTTTCAAGTCATGTTCAACAGTGATAGACATTTGCAACATGGGTAATGTCTTGGATGTTTATTTTAATTGACTAAATGCCAACTAGCTGAATGAAAGCATCAATTTATATATTTAAAACATGACATTTTCTGGGTGATTCCAATCTTTTGAATAGCTAGTGTATGTTGCTACTGCTGTACTTACCAGCACAGAAAGCCTGTGGCCTAGCCCAGCTGTGGAAATGACGATGCGAAAAGAACACTCAGTCACAACAATGGACGTCCATCCTGTTTGCATTATAAAAGCACTTTAGACTGTGACTAGTCTGTCAATTCAGCGCAACACGGGTCCTATGTCTGACAGACCTTATTGAAACAACCACGACTGCGGTTGTCACTGCCAAACCACAAACAGGTTAGGAGTCATCGGTTATGACCGGACGGCTGACGAAACCGGCCCTGCGGATGTGTGCGTAAACGCACAAGCTCCATGTGGAACGGGGCACTCCATCTGTAGTCATCCACTTCAGCTGGCCACACGGGAAATGGTACGCCTAGCAACGACCGTCCAATGGGACGACAGACGGTCGGTGAAATCAGAGGATCCTTGAATCAGCTAGACTCTTCAATTAGGAGCAAGTTGGAATTGTGATTGTCAATCTTTGTGGAAGGATATCTCAGCGGCAATCCGGTATATGGTCGAATCACTGCACTCACCGCTGGACGGTAAAGGGACAGGACAATGCGGCGATGCAATCACAGTCTGATTATCTAAGGAGGGCTGTGTGTGTGTTACAGGAGGAGAGATGTTTGCTGCTCACCCTAAGGTATTATGGGAGGGGTACAGGTTGATTGCTGATTGTTGGTTGGGAGTTGTGTGTGTGATTTGATGACTTCAGAATTCAGACCATGACAATCAGTGGGGAAGATTCTTTTAATCATTACCGACTTATCTGGTCTGTTTTGAAACGAACTTCAAGCGGGGGTGGAAAATATGAATCAAAGCCAATCTCCCAAAAATAAAATGTGGTCCGTCTAAAAAATGTGAATCATCCTCACCCTTCTACACCCTTCTATTCCCATGCAAAGCAAGGCTGACCCCACCCCCACAGTAGAAGATGGTCTACAGTACTTACCGTGAAGGTTAGACAGGGCGTACTCTAGACCCTTCATGGACTTCACCTGGTTGCTCTTGAACCGGGACAGGCCAAACTCCTGCACGGGAAACCAGACAGACAGGTTTTAAACATCGGAACAACAGCTGTGTACTTTTCCTCACTTTACCTCTCCCCGTCTCTCCTGTAGTCTTCGTCCCTCGGTTTCATGTCTATTCCTTTATCCTCTCTCCCTTCTACTCTCTCTCTAAGGGCACTTAAGGTCAGAACATACCGCAATAACAACAAAGACTTAAATAAATTCTATATCTTATTATCCCTTTCCTATACTTATTAGATTTGCTTTTCATTTTGTTCCGTAGTGATCCCACAATCTTCTCTCTTTTTCTCAGATTCTTGTCATTCTGTTGATGCTGTACTTACACAGCACAATAACCAGAAATGCTGTCGAAGGTCTATGGGAAAGACGAGTGGCCAGAGCCTCTCGGAAAGCATCTATCACAATACTATAGTCATGTGAGCCCGACTAGACATGGATCCTGTATATGGAGAAGGGCATGTGCCATGATGGTTAGCCATACCTGAATGGGTCTGGAGAAGCCATAGACCCCTGAGGATATCCAGGCCTCCCGTCTAAGCAGCGTGAGAGCAGGCTGCTCGTTGGACTCTCTGAAAACACAACGCTCCTCCACCTTCTGCGGATAGAGAGAGACGAATGAGAAATAAAGAAAGAGTTAAGAAGCAAACAACTTCCACAATAAATACAACATTAAACAGGGCCTTATTAATTCCACTGTATTTTTTTACAGTAACTGTTTGTGTGTGGTAATGAACAACACATCTTGGCGTTTTGAAGAGCTTCATCCGTAAAACGATAGTGGACATAATCACTAACGGGTTACGTCTCTATGGCAACGAGTCATTTTCTACTGAACACATTGATAAGCGGAATGAAAACCGACAGTGTTTCAGTGACTTTGATACCTGAACTATGAGCATAATCTAGCAACATGAGAGAAAGTGGGTGTGTGTATGACAGCGAGCACATGGCAGAACCAAAGGGAGGATAATTGGGGGGAGTTTAATATACATTTATAGTGTAGGCTATTAATGCATTTGATCAAGATGACATTAGATGTATGAGAGAGAGTGTCTACTTTTTTTTATTTAACCAGGGAAACCACATTGAGACCTGAGTCTCATTTACAAGTGTGCCCTGGGAACACAACCATAGAAATGGCACAAATACAGTACAATATAAAATAAACTTGTCTTCTCTCAAGTTAAACCCTCAATTTATGCTTAAAGTAGTTAACTTTTGAACTGACAATGAGAGGTAAGGCAATATCCAGCAAACAGACTGTAAACATGAAGCTAATCTCTTCCTCATCTAATAAACTACAGAGAAACAAGAAAATGATAAATTCATTTTAATTCTGGGTCGTTTGTCCAGGGTTTAGAAGAATGGGAACAAATACTCACACTGCAGGGGTTTTGCAGAATATCTGTTATAACGAGACATCCCAAATTATGTACAATGGAAAAACTTGTGGTTTTCCAATTAGAGGAATTTCTCTGGAAACAGTGTGTTCATTGACGGGTCAACTTGGATACCATTGGTTGTTAGAGAACAAACAAGCCCAACCAGTAAACAAGCGAGTGACAGTATTGGAGAGACTGAAACCCCAACTGCACCATGGGTAAATTGTGAAGGAGTGATCTTGGAATTATGACTTGCAGATGGTTTCCAGATCAACAAAGTCAATGATGTTACTATGACAGGCCAATCACCATGAAAAGGTTTAATGCAGGCTATAAATAGACTGAGGGAGGTCAGATAAAGAATTAGGCCAAAGCACCAAGAAAAATATTCACTTCAGTTTAAGATATCGAATAATAAAATGCAAATTTACTAGAACAGCATTTACCCAAAAAGCATACATCTCACCATTCAATAGCATGCCAAGTACAGTATTTTTGGGGCAATTAATAGCCTAGCATTTACAATTTTTGACAAGCTAAATCCAATCCCAGGATTAGAATGGAGTAAACAATTATTTCCCTGAGCATGCAGTAAGACCTACCTCAGGCCAGGTCATTGCTGTAAATGAGTTTAGTTGAAGAAAAAACATCACTTAATCAACAAAACATGGTTTGTTCACCAGGATGTGTTTCACTTGGGGGAACATAATGTTCATATTCACTCTATGCCATGACGAACTTTCTAGTCAAGACAAAGTCAGTTCAAGTCTACTCTTCAATCAACTAGCAAATTGTTACCCTGATTAATATATACATTAATAATACTAATATTAAACTGTAGCAACATTGTAGGAATATGGAATTCAGCATTTTGGATTGAACGTCACCATTAGCGTAGCGTGGTTGAGGTTCCAGGTGTAGGTGGTAAGGCTCTTGGTGAACAAATCCACAACGGAGTCCTCAACGATGTAAACAGAGCGTGACAAGTTGGACGGGAAGAGAAACTCGGCCCAGCGAGGCATCCGATTGGTCTTGGTGAGCAGCCGCCTGGACAGCAGCCGCCGGTCGGCCGTCACCTCACGGAACACCACGTCCTCTGTAAGAACATGGCTACTGATGTACAGAAACACAGAGATAAACATCATGACGGGCTCTGACAAAAGGGAAATGCGAGGCTCAAAACCAATGGTTTCCTGCTCAGTATGCTCAGATATAACAGCAGTATTACAACAGTACGTTGCTGTCAAAATTAGAGGTCGGCTAATTAATCGGACTGGACGATTAATTTTGGCTGATTATGAGTTTTTAAAATAATTATTAATCTGCATTTTTGCTCGCCGATTATGGCCGATACTTTTTTGGGAGAGAAACTACTTCCTCTAGTGTTACAATTAGATAGCAAATCACGTGGAAACTGCGTGCAGCCAGCCCATCTGTCGTGAGCTACAGTCCACCTGTCCCAAACTGCAGCATCAAGTCTGGAGGAAATAGTGATTGCAGAGGAACCATGGTAAATTTGTAGGTAGCATAAAAGATCAATTAAAATCAGTCGCATATAATCACTTGTTAGCTTCACATTGTTAATATTAGTCTAGAATAGTGGGTAGGTTCACTGCTTTCGTTCCGACAGAACTGTACCCATTTATCAACCAAAACTTTTATCCGTTCTGTTTTCCTCAAGGCTTTCAGGGAAAAAGAACCTCTTTTAAAAAAAAATGCTGCACAAGTGTTATATTGCGTTGCATATGATGAATAAGGGGGATTTATAATTAATCATTAGATCAGCCAACAGTAGTTCAAAATCGGGTACTGGCACCAAACGAGTGCTGGTTTAATTAATTTGCCCATTCAACAATACGTAGTCATTGCGCACATATAACTTTTCAAAATGATACACTGAAGACAGGTTACCGTTTTTTACTTCCACATTTAATTAAAAGGCATTCATGTTAGCAGGTAATATATATACACGTCGCTAGTGTTCTCAAACGTGCTTTTCGAAGTAGCCTATTCTTTGATGTTGAGTCAGACGGTGGCGAAAAGAGAGAGGCTATTCAGACTCCTCGCGCAAGAGAATAATTCTATAGATAAAGACGAAATCCCATACTTCTCAGTTACTGCTTTTGCTATATTTATATTTGTTGTTGCATTTGTGTATTGATTTTTAGACCAGATATATTTAGCAAGTGCTTCTGGAAATTACGTCGGATATCTGTACTCCCGTTGTGCACCACCAAAGGTAAAGGTACTTTACTTGTCACTAGAGCCCGACCGATATATTCATTGACCGATATTATCGGTAAATATTAGCAGTTTACAGATGGTATTTCCACCGATAACGACCGATATATTTGTTTGTAATTCCTTATTTGTCCGAATATGGGTTTAAGCATTACAAGAAGACGTTACCTTAAGAAGATTAAAACAGTGGGGATGGAAGAGCTGCTCATAACAAGCTGCTTATGAAGGTGAGTTGAAAACCAGCTTTCCGGTGTAAGAGTCACACAAAATACACACAAAGTTTTACATTGCATAAAAAGGCTTTTGGGGTTATAAGATAGATAGACGCTATGGCCGTATTTAGTTACTGAGTATTACTGTACCGTAGCTAGCTACTGAAGTCAAATTGTTTCCGAATATGCATTTTTTATAAAAAGCCTGCAGTGTTTACTATACTCCAGCTCTGGCATGAAAATGTTTTCCAAAACTTGAGAATGTCAACACCTGCGTTTCACCATTTCCATGACATCTACTTTATCTAGCTATGTAACTAACGTTAGCTCTCTGGGACTGCGGCACGCTATTATAAGGAATAGAAACCTAGGAATAACAGAGCACCTCAGTTTTGGGGCGAAACCATTCACCTTCGAAAGGTTGTTGAGATAAATAAGTTTCTACTTTGTTGTGTGTTGTCAAATTAATATGGTTTCTCAAGTCAGGAGAAAGCTATTATGAGAAGGTATATGACCGATTTCGGCAAAGTAAGCGAATCATTTAAGTGACGAGCCAGCAAGCTGCCAGCCTGTGCACAAGCTAGCCTAATGTGATAAGCAGCAGTACACACTGTCATATTATTATGCGCGCCAATACAACAGGATTTATTTAATGAAATGCTATCTATTGGTAATTGTTTGGAGATCGCACATTGAATGGTGTCCAGCGCAATACTTCATTTGAATGTTTGGATTTGATTAAAAAGCAATGTCTATTAATTATATTTGCAAATATGTTATTTATTTTCATTATATTAAGTAAAGGAACACTTCTAAATGTATCTTATATTCTATTTTGCCTGCAGCATTTTTACGTGCGCATGATAGACTGTGCATAAATCTGCAGTAGAATCACGACCAGCATATTAAACGACTGAATGGAAGTAACGCCAAGAATCCTGGCTCTCAAGTTGCTAAAAGGAATTTTTCAAAAGTAATATGAGAATGTAATAACGAGAATGTGGAAATTTACATTTATCTTATACTGATCACAAAAACATTAGTTTCAGTAAACAACACTGCAATGACACAAATAAAAATATCCTAAATAACACTCAGAAACAGACAAATCTGATAAGCTAACTAACGAACAAATTAGCTGAGTTGATTTGAGGTAAGCCTACGGAGCACCAGCAAACACCTGCTAATACTGTACTGTAATCTGCCAGCAATTAAGTTGCTCAGAAAAGTGCTTATGGTTTCCTTCAACAAAATACAAAATAATAAATCGGGGAACAACTCCAGATCTAAGCCAGTGACTTGGAGAACCTAACCTGCATGTTTTTTGATGATGGTGGGGAAAACCGAAGCACCCGGAGGAAAACCACGCAGACATGGGGAGAACATGCAAACTCCACACAGAAAGGCCCGGGACGACCGGGGTTCGAACCCAGAACCTTCTTGCTGTGAGGCCACAGTGCTATCCACTAGGCCACCGTCCTAGTGGCATGATTGGTTAATAAAAGGACAACTATCAAAATGCACAGACTAGATGTTTAACCCAAGGGGTTGTTTTGCAAAACAGATTTAATAGACAAAGTTGTATTAAATACAAATCGTACTATGTGTTTTGCCATTTGTTTGTATTTTGTTTGGACAAATTTAAATAATTTGATATATTTATTTGAGATCTGAAACTATTGTGTATTATATTAAGAAGTTATATTAAAAGTATTGTTGTAATGTCATTATTTCCCCCAAAAAAATCATTATAATAATCGGTCGATTAATCGGTATCGGCTTTTTTAGTCTTCCAATAATCGTTAATCGTATCGGCCTTGAAAAATCATATCGGTCGACCTCTAGTCAAAATGGTTACATAAATAATGTTACATGACATGCAATAATTATATCAGCAGATATCTGATCTGACAAAACCAGTGTCACTTCCCTACCGTGTTCATTCTCATTTCTCCATTTGCCATTTTTCTTAACATTTTGAAAACTATTTATAAACTTCTATTAAGTAGAATATTGGGGTAAAGTCGAGGTGCTGTACCCATGGCCGTAACTACCATTGAGGACACCGAGGTCATGACCTCGGTATTTTTTTATAGAAGTGTCGAAAATATATAGCCGACGAAACAATTATCCTTGCATCAACGGACCGTCACGTGACACGTACTTGCAGATACTGCTGTCATGTCGAAACGAAAGTAGTCGGCTGTAGCGGAGTGTTACCTTAACCAATTAAAC
>JACXGM010040267.1:0-10362 GCA_016801145.1 Umbra pygmaea
CTTAAATACACAATGGAGTGAGCAGGTGTGGTGAATCATGATAATGAGTCCGGGTATGGGAACTGTAGTTCAGAGGAAGAATGACTAGGGAAGCTGTAGTCCACAGGAAGTAGAACTGATGTATGGGAAGTGTAGTTCTGAGCGGGATGGAATAGGGAAGTGGCAGTGTCCAGGAAAGGGGAACTGGGAATCGTTACATGTTGTTGCATGTGAGAAATTATATTTCATGTGACCTCTGTGTCCGTGTGGAGGTGGGGCTCCACAAGCTCGACAAAAAAGAGCAAATTAGCAAAACAATAATGAAAGCAAAAATAGAATTCACTAGCAAAAAAAGAAAAGAGCAAATTAGCAAAACAATATTCCTTAAACTTTAAATCAAAGCAAAAGAATAATTGATGTATCTTGACATCTATATATCTTGAGCAATGTCACCAGTCAAGTCCGATGAACCTTTTACATCTTCCTGGTCACAGGAATGCTTTGATTAAATTTGAAGAGTGAACAGCAACAATCTCTCTGACTCACTTTTAATACTCTGCTAATACATCATGGAATTATCTCAAAATGAAAGTGCAAATAAAATTCAACCATTCACATCTGTCTTATTGATTATGAGCTGTCAGCACAGTTTATATACCCTGATTGGTCTGTTGGGTTTATATTCAATGAGGATATCTGCAATGTATTGAGGTCCTAGGCCTTTGCATGATTTATATACCAGTAATAATACTTTAAAGTCTATCCTAAATGTGACTGGGAGCCAGTGTAGAGACCTGAGGACTGGCGTGACATGTTCATATTTCCTGGTTCTGCTTAGAATCCAGGCCGCAGCATTCTGTATGAGCTGTAGCTGTCTTATGGTCTTTTTGGGAAGACCAGTGAGGAGGCCATACAATAATCCACCCTGCTGGTGACGAAAGCAGGAACAAGTTTCTCTAAGTCTTGTCTGGAAACAAAGCATCTAATTCTTGAGATATTTTTAAGATGATAATATGCTGATTTAGTTATTGCTTTAATATGACTACTGAAACTAAGGTCCGAATCCAGAATCACACCAAGATTCCTGACTTGATCTTTAGTTGTTTGACACCTAGCATCAAGGGATGCGTTCACCTTGAGAACTTCATCTTTGTTTCCAAATGCAATGACTTTCCAGTTTTCTCTTTGTTAAACTGAAGAAAGTTTTGGCACATCTAATTGTTAATTTCATCAATGCATTGGCATAGGGAGTCAATGGGGCTGTAGTCGTCAGGCGATAGGGCTAAGTAGATCTGGGTGTCGTCTGCATAGCTGTGGTAAGCAATTTGTTTCTTTCTCATTATTTGTCTCAGTGGGAGCATATACAGTTTGAATAGGAGTGGCGCGAGAATTGAGCCTTGTGGGACTCCACATGTCATGGATGTCCACTCAGACTTATGGTTGTCTATACTCACATAGTAACCTCTCGCGAACCATTTTAGGACCATCCCAGAAAGCCCGACCCAGTTTTCTAGCCTGTCAAGAAGTATGTTGACACCCTATTACCTCCTCAGTTGAGGTCAACAAAATCCCATCCTTACTATATACAGCTTGGATGGTTCCACGCTTCCCTCTTGTGGTGGCGGACGGTTTTTCAGAAGCACTTTGGTGCCGACCGAAAGTCCTTCTCCATGTCTTCTCTGAACTTCTCCCACAGCAATTGCTTTGTCTCTTTAACGGCAGAAGCTGCAGCCATTCGGGCCCTTCTGTACCCTGAAACTGCCTCTGGAGTCCTCCGGGATAACATATCCCAGAAAAACTCCTTCTTCAGTCTGGGTTAACGCCCCTTGAGGCACCCAAGACCCTAAGACCACAGCTCCCCACCACAGCTTCATCAATGGAGGTTTTGAACATTGTCCACTCAGGTTCAATGCCCCCAGCCTCCACAGGGATGCACGAAAAGCTCAGCCGGAGGCGAGAGTTAAATGTCCTTCAGACAGGGGCCTCCTACAGACATTCCTAATTCACCCGCACCACCTGTTTGGGTTTACCAGGTGTGTCCAGAGTCTTGCCCCACCCCTGACCCAACTCACCACCAGATGGTGATCGGTTGACAGCTCCGCCCTCTCTTTACCAGAGTGTCCAGAACATATGGTCTCAGGTCAGATGAAACAATTATATAATCAATCATTTACCTTCGGCCTAAGGCGCTCTGGTACCAAGTACACTTATGAGCATCCCTATGTTCGAACATGGTGTTTGTTATAGCCAATCCATGACTAGCACAGAAGTCCAACAACGAATAACCACTTGGATTTAGATCAGGGAGGCCGTTCCTCCAAATCAAGCCTCTCCATATCTCTCCATCATTCCCCACGTGCGCGTTGAAGTCCCCCAGCAGAAGTATGGAATCCCCAACTGGAGCCCCATGCAGTACTCCATTCAAGGTCTCCAAGAAGGCAGAATACTCTGAACTCCTGTTTGGTGCATATGCACAAACAACAGTAATGGTTTTCCTCCCTACAACTCGCAGGCGCAGGGAGGCGACCCTCTCGTCCACTGGGGTAAACTCCAACGTAGCGGCACTCAGCCCAGGAGTGGAGTGGGATGCTACACCTTGCTGCCCAAGTGATCAGAGAAATGAATATGGAGTCGTGGGTGCGAGCAAAGACACAGAGACAGCAGGTACCATTTAACTGATGGGCTTTTGTTTCCTACGTTAATTAAAATTATAATTTTGGGAGGAGAAGCTTAGCGGAACCAAAGCAAAGAACATACATTGAAAACCCCACCCCTAACCTAACTAACCCATTACAAACACAACACTAAACTATCTGGCACTCGATCAAGGTGCCCTATTAAAGTATGGATAATAGTATCCTATTAATGGAGTGGGCTGCTCAAATCTACCCTGGTGTGTATAGACTATGGGTGGTGTAAGTGATACACTCTCACGTGTTCCTCTGTCCCTCTGGGAATGACAAAATAAAACCAATGATTAATATCTCACACTTTAACAATAACACAATGTACACCAATGAGAAACACTACATACCACACACTAGACTAAACACAATAACACACTTCCACACTAAATAGGCCTATCATACGAAACAAAGCTCCCTCACAACAACCAAACTACACCACTCACACTCACACTACACCACCCAAACTACACCACTCACACTACACCACCCAAACTACACCACCCAAACTACACCACTCACACTACACCACCCAAACTACACCACTCACACTACACCACCCAAACTACACCACTCACACTAACCAACTGTGCCCAATGGTGGCCACTGCCACACCAAATACCTGGCCTTCAACCAAACAAATATTACCAATACAGACCCAAGGTCAGGGCCCATGCATCAAACCCCACAAAAGAGAGAGAGAACACAAACAAATGGCACTGAAGGGGAAAGGTATGATGAGTGGAACCAGCTGGACCAGATAATGAAGGGAAGGAGTCAGTGATAAGGCTTGTGATTGAATCTGCACCACCTGTGGGGAACATACGAACTGAACAGAACAAACACACAGAACAGGACAGAAACACTCAAACAGCACAAGGTAAACCCAGTCATTTACCCACTATACTGGGGGACGTAACATTTGGCTACACATTAATTATGCAAATCTCCTATTCCACCACATGCAAATGTGCTTAATTGGATTGAGAGCTGGTGACTGGAGGCCATTTGAGTACAGTGAACTCATTGACATGTTTAAGAAACCAGTTTGAGATGATGTGAGCTTTGTGACATGGCGTGTTATCCTGCTGGAAGTAGCCATTAGAAGATGGGTGCACTGGGGCCATAATGGGATGGAGATGGTCAGCAACAATACTCAGGTAGGCTGTGACAATCAAACGATGCTCAGTTGGTACTAAAGGGCCCATGGTATGCCAAGAAAATATCCAACACACTATTACACCCCCACCAGCCTGAACTGTTGATACAAGGCAGGATGGATCCATGCTTTCATGTTGTTTACGCCTAATTCTGACCCTAACATCTGAATGTCACAGCAGAAATTGAGACTCATCAGACCAGGCCACCTTTTTTCAACCATTATGGCCATTCTCAACTGACCTCTGCCATCAACAAGGCATTTTCACCTACAGAACAGATAAACCTTAGAAATGGTTGTGGGGGAAAATCCCAGTAAATCAGCAGCCAATGACTTACTTACTTCCTTAATCCAATCCTCCACTGTTGAAATGTCATCCTTACATTTCCCTGCAAACCTTGGACACTTTCGTTCCCGTGGCAAATACACATAATGTTCAGGCGCTGGGTCACTTGCAGTCCCACAAGCAGGGCAAGGTGCACTGTCTAAGTCTATTATTATAAACTTGAAATTGTTTCACCAACTCAGGCTGTGCATTAAGCTGTTCCTCCATTTCGGCAGACACTTCAATGAGATAAAAACTAACACCACACCACAAATTACTTATGATGAGCCGTCTACCTAGGGTTGACACCCGTGCCGTGAAATATGGAATCGTCCCGTATTTGACACTTAAATCTAAGTTTTGAATCAATACGGGAAGCGATTTGTCCCATATTTTCATAAACGTCCCATACACCAGAGGTTTTCAACCCGTGTGCAGTTGTGTGCCGTGAGGACTCCCCAAGTGTGCCATGACATTTTTCCAAATCTGTTGTTGTTTAGGGGGCAATTTATTTAGCGCTTAGTTCATAACACTTGCTCTCCCGTGAGGATTGCCCAAGCTGTTATGCTGGAGACAAAATGCCTCACATCATGTGTTCAGAATCAGATCATGTTCAGCCTCTGATCTGATTGGACAATGAAGAAATTAAGGTTGCAGCTGCAGTTGACAAGCGCACACATTTATGCCTCTGAAAACTGCGTCTGTTTCTAAATGTTGAGCAACATCCCATATAAACCCACGTCACTTTCTGCCATGTCGCAGAAGTTTTAAGTAGTTGGTTTAACCATTCAAATAATCATTTTTTGTTTGATTGCAAACTAAAAAATGTTTAGCAACCCGATTGTCCAGTAAGTACAGTTTGAATGACATACAGGGAGAATGAATGGACAAGGCAAGGATTGGATATGAAGGTAGCACATTTCAGTTTGCAGACCACTGCAAAAAGAAAGTTTCTCTGCTTTTACACTTGATAGTATGTGTGGGTAGTAGTTGATAAAATGAATATTTTGGTTATATTCCATAAACTACTAACAACATATCTCTCAAATTCTAAATACAATATTTTTATACAGACCATTAATTTGCAGAAAGTGACAACTGGTCAAAATAAATAAAAAAGACCAGAAATAATGCAAATAAAGTTCATATTGATTTATAAATACAATCATAATCAGTTAACTTAGGAAGAGTTCAGGAATCAACATTTTCTTTAATAATAATAATAATTGTCTTTCATGGATCTTGGCATGCACTCCACCAGTCTTTAGCATTGATATTGGTTGTTTTAAGCTATGATTTACCACCACTGGCGCCCCACCCCTCAGCCCGTGGACCCTGAGGAGCGGGGTTGTCCTTTATTTCTTTGCATGGAAGGTGGCAACCCTACGTCTACCATACACCTTCACAGCCTCAATCAAGACCCTGCTGACAGCAGTTGTTAGTTTAACCAGTTAGATCTCTAAACCCGCCAGGGTGACAATTCAATTAGTATAATCTGAGACAATCAACTCTTATCACAGAATGTATTTAATACTATAATGATTCAACAATAGACAGATTCATCAGGGATTATTCATAGCAGTGCACAATTTTCAGTAATTCATATCTGAATCAAGACAACAGGTGAGGGACCACAAAAACAACACACCAAATCCACTTATAACACAGCACCAAACATCACTGCAAGCAAATAAAATAGCACAGCAAGCCAAAATGAAGTAAGACCACAAAGGGGTCCCCCTCTGTACCTTGACCATACACAAGTAAATAATTGTAGAGTAGCACTCTAAAGAGAAACCTAAAAGTTACCACGGGTGGTGTGGTTAGGTGTCATGATGTAGGTCTGTTCTACATCATGGCAGGATATATGGGTGCAACGGATAAAAAAACTCACGGTTCGGATCGTTTCTCTGATCAGAGTCACGGATCGGTCATTTTTCAGATCAGCAAAAAAAGACAAGACAAATAAACATAAAATGTCTTTTTATTTATTAACAATATGGGGAACAATATGAGAGAGAAATTTGATTATTATTGATTGTTGTTTAGGTACATTAAATCACGTTAAGCCTTTTCCTTACAATAGACTTTAATGAAGCAGAAAGGCTTAATGTCAGATAATGCCCATAATAATTGGAATTTGGGTTAGTTGTTTTCATAATTTTCAGTGGTTATGATGAGCAATATGAGAGAGAAATGTGGGTAATATTGATCGTTGTTTAGGTAAATTATATCATGTTAAGCCTTTTCCTCGCCATGAGCCAATGAAGAAGAAAACTTTAACGTGAGATTACTTCTATAATCGTTGGATTTCGGTTTAGATATTTTGACAGGCATAAGTGTTTATGACAAGATATGGCCATGAGAAATTTGGTGATGATTGATCTTTGTTTACGTACATTAAAACCACGTTAAGCTTTTTCACGTTACGTTTTAGGATGTCCCGTATGCGACGGGATGTCGTAACGTCGCTCAAACACTTTCAGCATGTGTTCAAAGTCCTCTTTTTGCACAACGGAATATGGCCTCAGGTCTGCACCTATAAACACACATATAGCGTTTGTGATGGCTTTATCCCGGTCTGATTAATTGCTTAAATGCCACGGTAATAAGCGGTTGTTTTGCAGCTTTCATTTTCATTCCTGTCAGTGAAACACCGGGGTGATGTCGCTTCAAATGCGTGGCCATGCTTGATGTGTTTCCACTGTCATATAATAAAATGGCTTTCTTGTGCCACAGTGCCTACACAGTGTCACGGTTTTATCCACCAACCTCTTTCCTTCATCATTATATTTAACATGGAAGCCAAAATGCTCCCATACAGGGGATTTAAATGACGTGGGTCGTTCAAGCTCCACCGTTCCTCCACTCGCCATGACCATGCTGTGAGCGGAACGAACATGCGCACAACTTTTTTTTTTCAGAAATCAATCCACGGATCACGTGTGTGCCGAACCGAAGATGTGACGAAGGCCGACCTCCTCAGGCAAATAAAACTGGCATAAGAGAAGCAGCCAATCAGAAGCAGCCAATCAGGAGCAGCACTGCCCTGCACCTGCTCGTTAATGACGATGACTTACGTTTCATTTCTGTGTAAGCTTGGGAGAGATCGCGGGTGAAAGACAGCTTAGTCCATAAATAGATTAAGATACAATTCTGTTACTGCACTTGTTTTTTTTGCAGTGTGTGCGTGCAACTACCCAACCACACACATACACATACTCCCACACCCGTACGAATTCAATAAAGGATCTAAAGGAACATCTTGTCTGCATTCTAATCGATGCCCCCTAGTGGCCACAACCTTTTAGTAATCAGTCAAACATACAGTCCTTCCCATCCACCAAAACAGAAGATATTGATCCGAATGGATCACGGATCAATGATGATCCATTGTACCACTAGCAGGATATATTTGGGGACTGTTTTATGTATTTATACTGGGTTTTTGTTTTGTGTATGGTTTTTGTTGGGTGCCGACCTCTGGGAGCTGGAACGCGATAGGCACTTGGTTACTAATTGCGCATGAATGGTGCACTAGCTAACCATCCACACCGGTGCGTAATGAGTAATCAAGATGCCTATTTAATCCCAGTGTTTCGGAGGTTCGGCGCACATTATTATGAGTGACAACTCCTGTCATTAGAGGAGAGGAGGACGTGTGGTACTGTCGACATCTCTATTACGGACTAGCTGACTACAAGTGAGTGTACTACTTTGATTGAGTCTTCACCTCGTAATGTGTTGTACAGTATGTACATTTATATAGCTTGAGCAAGCATACTCTCTTCCTCCTTAGTATCGCGTACGATGCTGCGTAGAGCATTGTAGCTGAGTAGGAAACAAAGTGCAGCCGCTATATTGTCACTCTGTATGCCAGTAGTCCTGAAAGCATTGTTCCAGCGTCTTCCATGTTCTTTAAACATCACAAACGCTCCTCCCTGCTCTGGTCTCCATCTCTCCTCCCAACACAAACAACATCTAAGTGTGACATTAAGGCACATTAATTACAGTTTTTCCCGATTGCTAAAACACAAAAGGTGAATGCTCAGACCAAAGCGTCGAAACCATATCGTTTGAATGCATTTGGTACACTCAGGCACCAAATGAATAAACACAATGTTGGCATGGCACCGTAAACAATTCTGTAACACACGGTGCAAAACACTACACACATCTTGCATGTGTTACACACATTGGCCAATGATGAAACACCACTCTGCAGTCAGCACGTCCATTCAATAGTCAAAACACACACAACATTAGCAACACTCCCGCACACACAGTAAAACACTTAACCGGTAATTGAACACCAATCAGTCACAGCTGTAGCCCTATAAATGGAACTCAGGTTTGCACACCTGTCGTGAGAGAATTGCAAATATGGAGGCCGATCGACCAAGGGGAAGGAGAAGACGAGGGAGAGGAAAAGAAGAACGAGGAAGAGATAAAGGAAGAGGACAACGAGGAAGAGATGGGGGAAAAGGAGAATGAGGAAGAGATGGGGGATGAGGAAGAGGAGAACGAGAAAGAGATGGGGGAAGAGGGTGAGGAAAACGAGTAAGAGATGGAGGAAGAGGAAGAGAACGACAACAACCCAAATGGGAAACACGCATTCACCACACAACTGTCACTGACGACATCAGGGCCACTGTTGTGGATCATGTTATAATCCATGGTCTGACAATGAGGGAGGATGGGCAGAGGGTGCAGCCCAACCTCAGCCGCTTCACGGTTGCCAGCATTGTACGGACATTCCAACAAGAAAACAGGTATGTCCCAAAGTAATTATACCGGACCGTACAGTACCCATTAGCATTCTGTTTGAATCTGGTTGTACAGAATGCCACCACGTAGGGTGAATTGTCCCAAAATGGGACACTGCCTAATGTGGGACAACTAAGGTTTAGTGTTTGTAGGTCCCCCATAAAGACATGAATGTCAGTGAAACTATTGATTAGCCATAGCTGTGGTGTCATGTGATCAAAATCTTATCTATTCTGAATGTGTTATCTGTCATGTACAGTATGCTTTATACCGCAATATTTAACAAAAATCTAAAATGCAATAATTCTCCCCCATTAGCACAATTCATCCAACAGCATGAAGATGTGGGATGGAAAATAACCTAACCAATTTTTTGATTCACCACATGCCACAGTCACACAGGACGGACCAGGGCAGCCCCTGTTCTTTGTTATCTGCGATAATGTCAGTTTCCACCGGGCTGCTCTGTTCCGGGTCTGGTTCGCCAACCACAACCAATTCACAGTGCTGTACCTGCCTCCTTATTCCCCGTTCCTTAACCCGATTGAGAAATTATTTTCAGCATGGTGGTATAAGGTCTATGACTGCCTACCACATGCACTCATGCCGCTCCTGCGAGCAATGGAGGAGGCATGCAGAGACATCGAGGTGGGGTCGATCCACAGGTGGATACGCCATGCCCGGTGATATTTTCTCTGTTGCCTTGCAAGGGAGAACATTGCCTGTGATGTGGACAAGGTTATGTGGCCCGACCCTAATCGACGGCGTGATCCCTGAGTTGTACTGGGAATTGTGTACAATGTATCGCTGAGGCTTGGTTGCAGGAATGAAAATGGTTTAAAAACTACAAATGACAGAAGTATCTTGAGTAAAGTTTACCAGTGTGTTGTGTCTGTTTGACTGTTCATTGTTTAGGTACATGTGTGTTCCCTATCGATCTGAAGAGGGCCTTTTGAAATCAGAGTGTTAAGTTTTGATTGCAGAATGGCAGTTTTGACATGGTAGTTAGATGTTAATCTCCAAGTGTTGAGTAAAGAATTCTTGTGTGTTGAGTTTTGACACAATGAGCTAAATTTTGCATTTTGTACGTTAGCATTAGGAAAAAACTGTAAAAAAGATAGCTAGATGGTCAGAAAGTCCAGCATCTGATTGAGAAAGGTTAAAACAATCCAAAAGTGATATGAAATCGTTGGCCATTAGAGAGGCTTTCTGATCTATATGTATATTAAAGTCACTCAGAATCAAAATTATCTTAAGTTTGACCTGACAGTATAGACAGAAGATCAGCAAACTCAGACAGTAAATCCTTATTCGCTTTAGGAGGATTATAGATAGTGACCACAGTATTATTGTGTGAGGAGGTCTATAGACAGTGACCACAGTCTTAATGTGTTTAGGAGGTCTATAGATAGTGACCACAGTATTATTGTGTTTAGGAGGTCTATAGA
>JACXGM010040268.1:0-10362 GCA_016801145.1 Umbra pygmaea
TGCGTAGGGTGCTGTCTTTCAGATGAGACATTAAAACAGGTGTTCTGACTCTCTGTGGTCACTGAATATCTCATGGCACTGTTCATAAGAGTAGGGGTGTTAACCCCGGTGTCATGGACACATTTCCAATCTGACCATCATGGCAACCTAATCATCCCTATCTCTCAATTGGCTCATTCATTCCCCTCTCCCCCTCCTCCCCCTCCCTTACCCCAGGTCGTTGCTGCAAATGAGAAAGTGTTCTCAGTCAACTTGCCTGGTAGAATAACGGTAAAACTAAAAAGCAATAATCGGCAGATTAATCGGTATCGGCTTTTTTGGTTTTCCAATAATCGGTAATCGTATCGGCCTTAGAAAAATAATAATCGGTCGACCTCTAATTTTAACAGATCTGTTCCAAAAATACATTTGTAGTAATTTCAGAGGTGTGTGTGTCAGCGGGAGGAGGTGTGTATGAGAGGGAGTAGGGCAGTGGATGTTTATGAAAAGGTGTATAAGGCAGAGGATGCTGTCAAACTATCTGAAAACTGAAGTATTGTTCACACCTACAACCACACACCACCATCAACAGACTACTAATTAACCACCTGGAGACAAGGCTGACTATGCCCCTATAGTATCTCTGTGGAGACAAAACTGACTATGGCCCCCTAGTATCTCTAGAGACAAGGTTGACTATGCCCTCGTAGTATCTCTGGAGACAAGACTATGGCCCCCTAGTATGTCTGAAGACACGGCTGACTATGCCCTCATAGTATCGCTGGAGACCAGAGTGTCAATGGCCCCCTTGTATCTCTGGATCCAAGACTGACTATGGCCCCCTAGTATCTCTGGATAAGACAGACTATGGCCCTCTAGAATCTCTGGAGACAAGACAGACAGTGGCCCCCTAGTATCACTGGAGACAAGACAGATTATGTCCCCCTAGTATTTCTGCCACCTTCCGAGCACCAAAGGACACAACTTCCTGGACTGGAAGATCTTTTCAGTGACTCAGTCCTCATAATTAGGAAGGACAAATAAAACATGACATGATGTCAACCACATCTTCAGGGATGTCATAAGAGAACGTGAGCACAACTTGTACTCTGTGATCCCATATGGCTGACACTGTTCACAATCTAGAGCATTCACTTTAACACCCCTGGTGCCAAAATGCACTGTTCCACAATGACATTGCTTGCTCCTCTTCCTTAGCCTCATTGCATAATGAAACGTTCGTTGCCAGAGGTGCTAATCTTCAAAGAGCTAATTAACAACAAGAGTGTTACAATGTACCTTTTTATTATTTTATGACTCTGCATCGCAGAGTCTTTGCTCTACTTACCTCAAGAATACATATGGCTATCAACTGTGTATTTATGTAACTGACAGTCTACAGTATGTAATAACTACTGTACATGGTCCCCTACTTGACTGATGATTGTCAATCTATGGGCCAAATGTACTGGACACAATGACACAGAGTTAAATAACTGCATGGAGCAGCATAGAACCTTTAAAACTTCCATGGAATCTGCTCCAATTGCAACCTTGACAAAAGACTTTGTATAGCAAACTCTAAATCTTTTTCAGTGACCACAAATTCCAGAGCAAATGTTACTTTAGCTTAGTCAAAAACATGCAGGTTTGGTTTGGGACTACAGATACACAAAATTGTGTCAAACACATTAATCTGCAATGAACCATATAACTCGATCCTGCTCTCCCTAAAGAGAGAGAGCTGCCTGATGAGCGAGGCAGTCAAATAATTAATTCAAACTCTTTTACCCGGGTGACCTGGACACATTTTGAATTTGGCCCTTATAACATCATGGCAACCTAATCATCACCAGCTTTCAATTGGCTCTTTCATCCTGTTTCCCCATGTAACTACTTCACAGTTTGTTGTTGCAAATACAATTATGTTCTCAGTCAGTGTACCTGCTACAATAATGGTAACCATCAAATAATTGTAATCATCAATCACAGAAGCAGGATTTGTGACCTGATGCAGTGAGATAAGAGACGCCATTAGATCACAGAAGTAATTGACGTAACCTGTCTTTTTTCTTCTCCCTCTTATGTCCCTAGTAATTTTACTTTAAATATTGGCACATTTACAACACTAAATAGCTTCTAATACAGCATTTGAGATGACTTCATCCTTTTGAAATGTATGTTTGTGTGTAACGTGTGTTAAAACATGTTTAACGTGTGTGTAACGTGTGTGTAATGTGTGCGTGTAACACTCAAGGACATCTTACATAAAAATGGGCCTATGTAAGTGAGTTAGCCGGCAGTGCAAGTTAAATATAAGTCTAAAGTCTAAAGTAAAACCAACACAGGATAATGATGATAATAATAATAATAATAATAATAATAATGCATTTTATTTTTATCGCGCTTTTCTTAGACTCAAAGCGCTACAACAAAGACAAAAAATAATTAATAAGATACAATGAAATCAGTAACATAGACACATAAAATAAAGCAATACAATAAAATAATCACATTTTGTTGTAGTAAGCAGCTCTAAAAAGGTGTGTCTTTAAAGAGTTCTTAAAAAAATCCAATGTTGGAGAGTCTCTAATTTCCGATGGTAGAGCATTCCATAGACGTGGTGCTGTGACCGAGAATGCTCGACCACCCATAGATTTTTGTTCAAAGAAACTATGGGTTGTAGGCAGTATGGAATAGATATGAATAGATGTGTTGTGAGGAGTGTTGTGAATGAGGTAACTGTCGGTATTACGTACGCCTCCCTGAAGGGAAGGGACCAACAACCTGCTGCTCAAGGACACTCAGTGGACAGTGAAAAAGGGATGGATTTGTGGGTGCGAGTAAGGACATCTGACACAAAATGTACCGTTCTAAAGCAAGGCTTTTATTTAGCCATATGGTAAATATAAAAAGGTTGGGAGAAGCGGCTGGGCAAGACCAAAGCAAAGAAAGTAAAATACAAAGCCCACCCCTTTCCTGTCGTATTTTACTAGTTTACACACACTAAACTAGCCAGGCACACAAACAAGGAGCCCTAACCAAAACACAGGGAAAGGTCCGCCCAGGTCTAGCCTATTTTTTTTTGACACAGGAGTTACCCTACGGGTGATGTATGCCTGCGGGCGGCTCTGTCTACACACTCCCAAGTGCGTTCCCCTTCCACTTCGAAGAAAACAAAACAAGAAATATTAATATATAATTATGGAGACAATATATTGAACAATAATCGGCACAATCCAACAACATCACTCTCTATGCGTAACAAACAAAATCCTAAGACAATATATTCTAGCAAACTCTCACAATCCACAGAACATCCTAAGCACATAATTAGACCACAAGCCACACACCCAAACACAGAGTCACCTCTATCCCCTGACAGGGTGACACTAATCATTGAAGGCCCACAAGCTCTCAAACACAGCCACGCACCCAACCACTGCTCACACCCTGACAGAGAGAGTGAACTCCCAAACACTGGGGCCTTTAACCCATTCAAACAGGTAGCAGCTGATAGCGCTGATGAGGAGGCGGGGCTTTTAACCCATTCCAAACAGTTAGAAGCTGATAGCACTGATGAGGAGGGGGGGCCTTTAACCCATTCCAAACAGGTAGAACCTGATAGCACTGATGAGGAGGCGGGGCTTGGTGGAATTCTCCCATCTTGTCTACTCGGCTGCTGATAGACACCACCTGTAGAAAACGGACAGACAGAAAATACACCCACAGACACAAAGCAGAACACAGAATATCCACACACATAAACAACATAGGAAAATAGCACAAACTGGGACTGGGGGATGTAACAGTCTGCCTGTCGTATGTGAAGGGGGAGTGAATTCCAGAGTTGTCATGCAGAGCAGCTGAAAGCACAGCCTCCCGTGGAGAGACAGAATGGGGGGTGACAAGGACACCAGCAGAGGAGGTGCGTAGGTAGCGGGGGGGGCATAGAGTGGGAGGAGCTCAGAGAGGTAGGTGAGTGCCAGGTTGTGGAGGGTTTTGAATGAGAGCAGGAGAGTCTTGAATATGATGCAATATTGCACAGGGAGCCAGTGAAGTTGGATAAGAGTTGGTGTGATATTTACAGATGAGGTGAGGATTCTTGCTGCAGAGCTCTGGACCAGTTGGAGTTGGTTGGTGAGTTTGGTGGGGAGTGACAGCAGCAATCTTCAGGGTGTGTGGTACAATACCAGGGGTGAGAGAGGAGTTGGGAAGGCCTGTGAGTAGGGGTGAGATGGAAGGAAAGCATGTTTTAACCAGAATGGTGTGCATGGCAGGTGGATGATTCTGAATTGCAGTTATATAACAGAGTTTTCAGTGGCTAGTATGAAGTCAGAGAAGGCAGGTGTTATAGCCTGGACCTTCTGATGTGTTCATCCAAGGCAGGTTGTCTGAGGGGTTACTGGTTACTAGGTGTTGATTGATGTTGAGGCTTTTAGAGTTGAAGAATGTAAGGAACCTTTTGGATTGTTCAGTGGAGAGGTCAGCAGAGAGTCTGACCAGGGGCTGAAGGAGACTTTTGACTGTGGAAAAGAGGACTTTGGAGTTTTTACCACAGTTGTTGATGTCAGAGTAAAATAACGTTTTAGCAGCTGAGAAGAGATTTTTATAGTTGATAAGGTGGTCTCTGTATGCTTGTGAGAGAATTTCAACATCATTTCTTTGTTTAGTCGTTCACGTTGCTTTCCAGTGGCTTTTAACTGATGCTCGGGGGTGTACCAGGGAGCAGTGTGAGTGAAGGACACTGAGCGGGTTTTGAGGGGAGCAAGGGTATCGATGGAGGAGGAAAGGCAGGTGTTGTAATGGGTATTGAGGGGGACATGGAGACAGGAGTGGGGTATGTTTCAGTCAGGGTTTTGAGATCAGTAGGGTCTATGTTTATGTTTGTGGGGAAAGTGACATTCTGTGTGATATTAAGATCATCGAATAGGGACATGAAATCTGCAGCAAAATTGCAGCTGTCTATTTTGTCAACATCAATATGAAAAACACCCACAAGACGTATCTTGGGAGACATGGCACAGACAGAAGTCAGCAATGAAGAAAGTTCAGTTAAAAAGAGTTCAGATGATTTTGGAGGTCTATAAATGATTAAAATGATCAGGGTTAAACTGATAGATTTAACTTTGAGCTCCTCACGAAACAGTATAGCGATATCACTTCCACACCCAGAAGTATGTGGTTGGCTGATGTACTGTATGTTTAACCAGCGGGGATAGCTTGATTAAGTTCATTAAACTAATTTGGCTGTTGCCAGGTCTCTGTGAGGCCCATTATGTCCTGTTTATTGTCAATGATAAAGTCATTCACCAGTAAGGCTTTGTTAATAACAGACCGAATATTAGACAGAGCTCTTACTTTGAGTGAAGTTTTGTCAAACCCAAAGTGGATGTACCTTAGTCAGACGTATCTTGGTTGGTGGAAGATGTCACTGTTAGCAAACCAAACATGGGGCCTTGTGTAGCTCTGGAAGTTTAGACGTAGCAGCTGTGCTATTGAGTGTTTCAGCAAGGCGCTAGTGTTGAGGACCAAGTAGAGAGTAATCCACCAGAGAAACATGGATCCACATGATGTCATTGAGAAGCCGGGCTGGTAGACTGAGAAAAACAGGCGGGGGGAGACTCCCAGTCAAGCCGTTAGTAGACAGACATTCCTGGGAGAGAACACCATGTCAGAGATGAAGAGGATCCCAGATTACCTTCTCTGTTCTGCACCAGGGCAGGATTGGCATAGAGGCATGCAGAGAATAATTTGAATGGGAGAATGAAACAATCAGATCAGGTAGGAGGTCAGACTTTGAACTCCCTAGCAATTGTTTGTTGTTTTTTGTTTTGTTGCAGAAAAGAAAAGAAAATGAAGTACATGCACATACATATAATTAAAAAGTTTGATAGTTCCAGGAGATGAGAAGCAGCAGCCAACTGTGACAGCGTACCCTCCACATGACCGAAGGTAAATATCAAATGAAGTATTTCCAAATTAAATAATGTCTTTGACATTCAAATTAGAAAATGAAGGAGACAGAATGAGAAAAAGGTTGAGTTTTAAACACCCTTCATTACATACAAAATCAAAAACAGACAAACATTTACTGGCATACCATGCTTCATGAAACACTTAGCATTAAAGAAAAAAGAATGAGAGACACAGGCAGAAAGACAGACAGAGAGTGAGAAGGATACAGAGAGACAGACGTAGAGATAAGGTAGAATGACAGAGAGCCAGACAGCTGAGACATTACAAGAGACAATTAGAAGAAACCAAAAAGGAGAGAAAAACAGAGAGGAGACAGAACAAGAGACAAAGAGAGGAGAATCTTAATTAAATTAAATTTTCCAGTAAAAAAATTTTAATGGCTATATTAAATTGTTATATTTGAGTGATGGAAATTTCTCTGACACCTGGAACCAAGGACTCATCACACCAATGTTTAAGAATGGAGACAAATTTGACCCTAACAATTACATACAGTGCATGTAGGAATTTGTATGAACAAAGTTATTAAAAGTGGTGTAGGGGGTAAAACATAATAAAGTCAATGTATACTGGCAATACATGCAGCACAAAAATTTAAAAAAATACAACAGAATAATTTAACAAGGGGTGGGGTCTTTGCCAGTGCTGCAATCTAAGCCCTGTGCTATTTAACATTTACATCAATGAATTGGCCAACATTCTAGAAAAATCCTTAGCCCCTGGTGTTAGTCTCCTAATGCCTGCTCTTTGCAGATTTCCTGTGCCTGCTGTCACCAACAGCACATGGCCTACAGCAGCACATGGACCTTCTAGAGCAGTACTAACCGACCTGGGCCCTGGGAGTAAACCCCAAAAATTACCAAAAATAATGAGTTTCAGATCTGATTTAATGGAGTTAAACTGAAGTTCATAATTGGTACAAAGTCATAGGCATCGCTTACACTTTTTTCATCTCAGCCCACACATAATCTATTTTAGTGATATTCAAAGTGTTTCTGATGTTTAATAGCTGGACAAAACAATTGTGCATGACGATGTTGGTTGAAATGTAATGACTCAGGGTCAGAAAGAGGGAAAAAACATCAAATTTAAAAGCGTGCGGAAGATAATATTTCTTTATAGTGAGAATTATTCCCATGTTCCTCAATTTCTGACTATTTAATGAATGTTATGAGGATTTTGAACTGCTTCAAAAGACTAGTCAGGTTCAAGCACGGACGGACTGGCCATCAGAAGGGTAGGAGTTTTCTCAAAAGGCTGGTCCATTCCGGGCCGAACGGGCAGTCATATTTTACTTTGACAGCCGGTCGGCCAGTTACAGTCCTGGACGAATTAAAACAGGTGACAGTAGGCTGAAATAGACTCGCTGTTGCACTGCGCTCAAATTGAGAGAGAGAGTTCCTCTATATGAGGAGAAACCCAGAGTGAATGATGGACGTGGGGAGCGACAGATACAGCGCGCGCACTGCACCCCCCAGCCGGCCGCTCCATCCAAAGTCCCGGGTCGAATTTCAGTCCCAGTCCATCCCTGGGTTCAAGCCAGAAAGTGACAGATATTCTTCCCAAAAAAGTGATTCTGTTAACATGGTATCCTTAAAGTGGTAGCTAATACTTGTGTCACATCTTATGTCTCGGTCACAAATGTGAACAAAAATGCAGCAGTATACCATGTTATTTCTAATTCAGAATAATTACATTGTTTGAAAAAATGTGTCTAACGTATTGCCTAAGTAATCTCAGTGACTGGTAGATATTTATTTTTATCTAACTGCCAGTTTCCAAAATGTTTGTTTTAGGCCATGTTGTAAATGTGATGGCACTTCACATTAAATTGAATTTGTGCTTTTAAGAGCAATTGAATTGGCTATTTTTTCTAGATGGCCATAATTCCATGGATGATGCTATCACAAAAATGCCTCCCTGAACACAAATGAAAATGTACTGTTATATTATAAATTTATATTATAAATTCCCTGGTTTCTATGTGACACAGTAGAAGATATCTATTGCTTGTTTCCAAGAATTACAGACATGAATGATAATCGCAGTACTTGCAATGCAATCCTCGACAACTCATACAACTCATGAGTCCCATGGTCTGCAAGGTAAGCCGATCTTTCAATGTTTCGGACTGTCTGCTCGACCTAATTGCATTTTAATATACTACATTTATACACCAAACCTACAGTAGGCCTAGCTAGACTACGTGAAGAACATTTTATGTTATTTCAGACAACGTAACCGGCTGATTCGCAAGATTGACTGACTTATGCAAGAACTCATGAGTCCTCGACGACTCGTGAGTCCTCGACGACTCGTGAGTCCTCGACGACTCGTGAGTCCTCGACGACTCGTGAGTCCTCGACGACTCGTGAGTCCTCGACGACTCATGCATTTCATGAGTTATCAAGGACTCTTGAGTCATCATGAGTTATCGAGGACTCATGAGTCATCATGACTCCTCTGTTCTCGAGTGAGTCCCACGGTCTGCGAGTCTGCAATGTTTCCGGCTCTGAGTCTGCAGATCAGGATGTTCCTATAATCTGTCTCAGACTGTCGCTCTGCTCTCTCAGTCGCTTAAGTTGACTTGTGGAGTTGTTTTTGCCTATGAAATTGTAACTGTACGTACACACCGCCACAGACTTGAGCTTCAAAGTTACCGGAAGTCATTCATTTTCAACGGAAGCCAGGTTCTCTCAGCTGCAATGACCGGCAAAAATCAGTCGGCTTCGCGTTTTGGGCATTTTGGGCATGTTGAGCGACCAGAGCGTCAAGCAGAAAAGTTGAAGTTTGTTCAACTTTATGCTAATGAGCTATGACGCGGTTCAGCGGCAAACGACAGTCAACCAATCAGAATTTAAGTTTGTCTGCTAGTCTTTCTTGCTTGATGTGAATGTCCTGCCACGTCAGAGCGGCCAAAGTGGCCAAAAGCCTCTAAAGCTTCCCCGTACTATTTTGACAAGCGTCCTTGACAGGGCGTCCAGAGCTTCTTTTGAAATTCAAGTCTGTGGCGGTGTGTACGTACAGTAAGTTATAAAGCTTTTGGCAGCTAAGGTGACAAGGACTAGTAGTAGCTAATGTTGCAAGAGTTTGTATCATTTTAGATCAAATTGTATTAGGACTCAACTGATCCTAGTTAAAAATAAAAGAGACTCGCAACTTCTTTTAAAGACTTGGGTGAAAGATCCGAGTGAGTCACGACTCAAACATGTCTACTGTTGAGTCCCCTTCGCTAATCGCTCCAACCTTTTTCTTTTCAAGTGCTCCCTCATTACGGTGATGCTCCGGTGCCATGCCATTTATGTTTTACAGAGTTTGCACGTAAATCTTTTTTGTTTAATGTAAAGTTCTGCCATAATATTGAAGATTTTGGTCAGACAGTTTAAAATGTTTTTTCTTTAAGGGACGTAACTCCACCACACAGCGCGCAACAACATAGACCCAATGAATCGATAATGAAAGTTGTTGCCAACAATTTTAATAATCGATTTTTATCGATTTCATCGATTTGTTGTTGCAGCCCTAATATGTATATCTTTGTCATGACCTAATATGAGGACCTACTGTAATTTACTGATTGCTTATTAGTTATGTGTGCAGTTCTTCCGACAATGACATCATGTCCCACCAATCACCTGTCTTGTTTTCTGTTCATGATTATCAGCTGTTAGCAATCCATTCATTACTTTGTGTATTTAATTACTGTGTTTGCCCATTGTCATTGTCAGTTATTGTAAGGCAGTAACCTTAAGTCTACCTGAGCAGCGTTTGTTGTTAATCCTATTATGATGTCCTGCAGGCATGTACCAGTATGCTTCACTCTTCCATTTAGCACCACAATAAGTGTGCAATGAGTATTTGTCCTGATAAGGTTTGAATCTATGTATACTCAGTCATTGCTCATCAGTATCATAGTATGTTAATGTACTAGTGAGTTATTCGACCTGAGAATGTTTAAATCTATGTACCCTCAGCCATTACTCATCCTGTGTTGTACGACTATTTACAAACCGGGTGCACTTGGGTAAAATCGCAGATTGCCTGCCACATGAGCAACAAGAGACAAGTTGCGCTTTCAATATGCGTTCGTGGGAGGGTGGGAGTTCCACGCAAAAAGGTGGGAGGATACGTGTAAAGTGCGCCTAATTATATATTCCGTGGTATTGACAAAGACTGCCAGTAAGAGCGCGCCTCTATTTTGCGGGGGGAATTTACCGCCTCTTAAAAGCAGGTGTAAACCAGCAAGCGCATTTTCCTGTGTGTTCAAATATACATCAGTGACAGCAACAAATACACTTGGCTCAAAAAAAGACAAATGCCTCCATCTGTTCCATTTTTGATAAGCAATTTGCGATTATTGACATATATAACACTCTTTAATTACTTAAACACATCGGTTGACTT
>JACXGM010040269.1:0-10362 GCA_016801145.1 Umbra pygmaea
GCGATTGATACTTGCGTTTCAGATCGTTAAAATAGGGCCCCTTGTCTTTTCCAGGCTACCATCAGTCCTGTGTCATGCCAACATTAAAGCATCCTGAGACCATTCATGTGTGGGGTTGCTTCTCAGCCAAGGGAGTGGGCTCACTCACAATTTTGCCAAAGAACACAGCCATTAATATAGGATGGTACCAACACATGCTCCAAAGAACCATCGAAGAACAGTTTGGTGATGACCAATGCCTTTCCCAGTATTCCGGTATAAGCACCTGTCGTGAAATAATCGCAAATATGGAGGCTGAAGGGGAAGGAAAAGACGAGGAAGAGACGAGAAGAGGAAGAGGAGAATGAGGAAGAGACAGGGGAAGAGGGAGAGGAGATAGTGGAGGAGACTGGTAAAAACCAGACATCGGGACTGAAACATCATCGGCCAAAGGGCCATCGAGAACGTCGCCGGGCAGTGTGGGGCCAACATCACCATGTGTGCCGCCATTAGTGGTCAGGGGGTCCTCCATCACCATGCCACCCTGGGTCCCTATACAACACTGCACACATACTGACATTTCTGCATGCACCACATGCCGCAGTCACATAGGATGGACCAGGGCAGCCCATGTTCGTTGTCATGTGAGATAATGTCAGTTTCCACTGTGCCGCTCTGGTCTGGGACTGGTTCGCCAACCACAACAATTTCACAGTGCTGAACCTGCCCCCTTATTCTTCGTTCCTCAACCCGATCAAGGAATTATTTTCGGCATTGCAGTGGAAGATCTCTGACCGCCTACCACATGCATGCATGCTGCTCCTGCGAGCAATGGAGGAGGCATGCAGAGACATCGAGGTGGGGTCAATCCACGGATGGATACATCTCGCCCTGCAATATTTTCCCTGTTGCCTGGCGAGGGAGAACATCGCCTGTGATGTGGACAAGGTGATGTGGCCTGACTTCAATTGACGGTGTAATCTCTGACTTGTAATGGGAGTTTTTGTGCTACCTGTATACAATGTATCACTGAGGCTTGGCTGCGGGAATAAAAACTGTTAAAAACTACAAATGACAGATGTGTCTTGAGTAAAGTTGACCAGTGTGTTGTGTCTGTTTGACTGTTTATTGTTCATGTACATTTGTGTTCCCTATCGATCTGAAGAGGGCCTTTTGAAGTCAGAGTGTTAAGTTTTCATTGCAGAATGGCAGTTAGATGTAAATCTCCAAGTGTTGTGTAAAGAATTCTTGTGTGTTGAGTTTTGACACGATGAGCCAAATTTAGCATTTTGTGTGTAAGCAATTGGAAAAAACTGTAATTGCTGTGTTACATTGGTTGAGATTGGTCTCTACCAACTTTGCTCACATAACTTTGGCGATATTTGACCCATCTTCTACTATATCTGAATTGTCAAGCTCTGTCAATTTCCTTGGGTAGTGTTGATGGAAATCACTACCCACTGATTGCCATTGACTGAACTAATCTGACAAGTCTCTACTTTCTTAGTTATCCAGTATGGAGGGATGCCCATATCTAGGCAGAGTCATGGTGGTTCTTCCTCTGATCTGTGTCTTTCAATTACTTTTACCTACAGAACCTAGTGGTTAGCAACATAAAATCATGTCTTGTGCTTTTTGTAAGTCAAATACTTATTTGTCATGTAGGCAAGGTGTCTACTTGACCTGGTCAGGTCAAAGGGGGAGCAGGCAGCAAATGTGTTACTGCAATACATAAAGAGGAAAGAAGAGCGATCCTCATCATCTCCACAAGAGGAATGGACACCTCCAAAGGGTATCAACCATCAAACCATTATGCATCAAACATTTTATACCCTCACAGATTTCTGGATGTGATATATACATTTAAAGGTCAATCAACCTGAAACTCAAATAGATTAAACTCAATATTTTGCCTGTTGTGACAGAGTGCTTGTTGTACCAGAAGAAGCTGCGCAGCTCTGTCTCGGCACAGTCCTATTTCCTCAGCACAAATCGCAGAACCGGCAGTCAGTCTCTGGATGACATCTACATACAGGGTCACCTGGAACTCGCCCAGACCTCCAGTGAAGCCCAGGCCCAGAGTGGTCCTATGGAGTTGAAGGACGTGTTGGGCATGTTGGGCACTGTGAACCAGGAGGCTGACACTGTGCTAGTCTGTGGCGAGGCAGGCAGTGGGAAAAGCACCCTGCTTCAGAGGCTACACCTCCTCTGGGCTAGGGGGGAAGCTCTACATGACTTTCTCCTTGTCTTTCCCTTCAGCTGCCGCAGGCTGAGTTCAGTGAAGAGGGAGTTGTCCCTAAAAGAGTTGTTGTTTCTTCACTGCTGCTGGCCCGATGGGGACCAGAACCAGCTCTTCCAGTTCATCCTGGACCATCCACACCTTATCCTCTTCACATTTGATGGTCTGGATGAACTGAAGCACTGCTTCTCAGATTTAGAGCAGGGGCACTGCTGCCCCACCCAGTGTGCACCCATCCCCACCCTGCTTTTTAACCTGCTACAGGGCTTCCTCATGAAGGGGGTGAGGAAGGTACAGTATGGCTTTTGTTGTTTATATATGTTTTCATGTGACTCTGTGAGATGTATATGATTCTCTGGTATGTATGTGTTGTGTCAACTGATATATAGTGCTTAGTTTGTACAAAAAGCAATAATGTGTTTAAACATTACTCCTCAGGGACACTAACTTTAATCTTTATCTTAAGGTTGTTACCAGTCGGCCAGAAGTTGTGGGCCCGGGATTAAGGAGGTACCTTCGCAAGGAAGTCCACCTGAAAGGCTTCTCAACTAGAGGGATTGACTGCTTTGTGAGAAAGCATCATTGTGACCCCACAGTGGCAACCAGAGTTCTGGAGTCTATAAGAAGCAATACCGCTCTACTGGGCCTGTGTCACATTCCGGTTTTCTGCTGGATTGTGTCCAAGTGTTACAAGGAGTTACTGGGATGTGGAGATGCAGAGGGCAGTCCGCAGACAATCACGGATGTCTACCTCATGATGCTGCAGCACTTGTTCCAGCGCCAGGAAACTCAACGGAATCCCTTGGATATAGGGTGGCTACAAGAGCACCAGGAAACCACACTACGTCTGGGTCAGCTGGCCAAGGAGGGCCTGGAGGCCTCTTGTTACATCTTCACAAGCACAGAGCTGCAGAGGTGTGGTGTAACCGAGGATGATATCTGCATGGGGTTCCTTAGTCTTAGTAAGGACCTCTCCTCATTACGTAACTGCCTACATTATGAGTTTCTTCATGTCACCCTGCAGTGCTTTTTTGCTGCACTCTTCATTGTCCTGACCCCTAACTTGGAGCGCTCCACCATCTCTCAACTCTTTCAGTCCAAAGACTGGCAGCAACAGCCAAGCTTCCCCAGGGCGTGTCTCGGACATTGCCTTGCATGGCAAGATGTTGCCTTGAAAGAGGCTGCTATGACAGCAGAGATGCCCAACATTCAGATAACTGCCACCTTTGTGTCTGGGCTCTTATCTCATCGCCACCACAGCCTTCTCCTCCTCTCTTGCCCTGGGAACATTCTGGACAGGAAGGTCAAGCATGTGGTGAAGTGTCTGTCTAAAGGCATGCAGAAGCATTTTAAATCCATTCCACAGCCGGTGGATGAGGAGAAGAAGAGCATGCATGCCATGCCAGGCTTTGTCTGGCTCATCAAGTGCATCTATGAGATGCAGGAGAGCAAGATCGCCAAAAACACTATGACTAAGCTGGATATAGAACACCTGAAGCTGACCTACTGTAACATAGGCCCAGTGGAGTGCACTGCACTGAGCTATGTTCTCCAGCACCTAAGAAACCCTGTGGGCCTTCAGCTAGACTACAACTCTGTTGGAGATGTGGGAGTGGAGCAGCTGCTACCTTGCCTGCATGTCTGCCACTCTATATAGTAAGTTTTGAAATCATATTCTATTTACTTTGGCACAATATGGCAAAGCTTTAAGTTTCACACTTCACACTTCAGAATAGAGAATGTTTTAATGTACTGTACAATGTCTTTAGTCCACAATTTAGACAGCTTATAACCAGTCTCTTTCTTTTTATTAGCTTGTACAATTATTTTATTATAGTTAACAATGAGGTTACTAAGAATTTTTTTGTATAACAGTAGCTAGGTATGTCCTAATATATGACTAATAAGAAACAATTAAGATCTTATTTGAGTGTTACTTGCACACCATGAAAAAAAAATACTTTTTACTGTAGTGGGTTATGGCATGCTAAATTAGAGTCACATAACAAACCTATTTCAAATCATATACAGTCATGGTCGAATGTTTTCAGAATTACACAGGTAATGGTCTCAAAGTTGGCTGCTTCAGTGTTCTTAGATCATTTTGATAGTAGTTACTATGGTATACTGAATAATAATTACAAGTCCAGAAGTGTTAAATGCTTTTTTGACAGTTACATGAAGTTTATGCAAAGTGTCAATATTTGCGGTGTTGACCCTTCTTTTTTAAGACCTCTGCAATCCACCCTAGCATGCTGTCAATTAACTTCTGGAACACATACTGACTGATGGCAGCCCATCCTTGCATGATCAATGCTTGAAATTTGTCAGAATTTGTGGGTTTTGGTTTGTCCACCTGCCTCTTGAGTATCAACCACAACAAGACTTAATAAGAGTGATTTCTGATTCTCGCCTATTAAAACTGGGCGAGTGATGCATCCCCTTCAACAAATAAACTACTACACACCTGTAACTCAGTTTAACTACAGTTTTATCCTGCAGGAGGTTGGAAATTTGTGTTAGTATCATTATAATATAGTAAGTGTAATGAACACTCCAAAGTGTATAAAGAACACAGTTTTATTGTAAAAACTGGAATAATATGGTTAATATATTGCAACAGCACAGACTTGTAATCCAAGGTAGAACATAACCAAACGAAGCAAGGGTCAAACCAGAACAAACACCAAAATATCTCAGCAAAAGCACAAAGGGGAATCCAAATCAGAAATATCAATAACACAATGCAATGTTCAAACCGGAATTACACTATAAACATGGAATGCTCAGAAAGGAGATGAATATACTCACAATACCTCGCAAAGAGGCAAGGAGAGGTGTGTGACTTAAATACTGGATGGAGTGAGCAGGTGTGGTGAATTAGGATAATTGAGTCTGGGTATGGGAACTGTAGTTCAGAGGAGCCATGAATAGGGAAGCTGTAGTCCACGGGAAGAAGAGCTGGGGAATGAGAATTGTAGTTCTGAGTCATGGAAACTAAGGAAGTGGCAGTGTCCAGGGAAGGGGAACTGGAAAACATTACATAATCCCCCCCCCCCAAGGCGTAGCTCCTGAGGCGCCAAACGGTAAAGACGCCACAGGACCCCAGGCAGCAGACGACCCAGGCAGGAGACCGCAGCGGCAGAAACCGGGCCGGAGGATGGAACCATGGCGGGCCGGAGGGCGGAGGCAACATCCGTGGAGCAGAAGGCGGAGGCACGGCAGGGCAAAGGAGACAAGTACACCGGGCTGGTGGATGGAGCCACGGCAGGCCGGAGGGCAAAGGCAGCAGCTGCAGACCGGAGGCACGAAGGACCAACGGTGGGCCGGAGGGCGGAGGTTGAATCAGCGGACCGGAGGGACGAAGCAGCAATGGCGTTCCGGAGGATGGAGGCAGCTGCGACGGGCCGGACGGTTGAGTCCGGGCAGACAACCGCAGCAGCAATGGACCCGAGGGAGGCGGCCAGGCCGGAGGGGGCGTTGAGGACCGAGGCAAAGGTGGACCAGGCACCAGAACCACCGCAGACACAGGACTCTGTAAGAACACAGCACAAACAAACCTAGACGAACAGACAGACACAGAGAGGGACACAGAGACTGGGGCAGACAATGGCACGGGGACTGGGGCAGACACTGGCACGGACTCTGGGGCAGATACTGGCACGGGGATAGGAGCAGGACATGGCACTGGGAGAGGAGCAGGACATGGCACTGTGAGAGGAGCAGGACATGGTACTGGGAGAGGCTCTGGGAAAAGGGCAGGCTCTGGGAAAAGGGCAGGCTCTGGGAAAAGGGCAGGCTCTGGGAAAAGGGCAGGCTCTGGGAAAAGGTTGGGTACCAGGGAAGGGTCATGGTCAGGCATGGGCACGGTGACAGGCAAGGGCACGGTGACAGGCAAGGGCACGGTGTCAGGCAAGGGCTCAGGGACGAGGGCAATCACCAGGACTGAGTCCGGCATTGGTAAGGGGACTGGAGGAGGAACTAGGTAATGCTCTGGCTCAGGGACAAGGAATGGCTCAGGTTCGGAGACAGGGCAAGGATCAGGTTCGAAGCCAAGGCAAAGCTCAGGTTCGGAGACAAGGAATGGCTCAGGTGCTAAGACAAGGCATGGCTCAGGTTTGGAGACAAAGCATGGCTCAGGTTCGGAGACAAGGCAAGGCTCAGGTTTGGAGACCAGGCATGGCTCAGGTTCGGAGACGAAGCATGGCTCAGGTTCGGAGACAAAGCATGGATCAGGTTCGGAGACAAAGCATGGCTCAGGTTTGGAGACAAAGCATGGATCAGGTTTGCAGACAAGGCAAGGCTCAAGCTTGGCCGATGGTAGTGTAGCGACCGCGGGTGGCCGGGAGGCTTGAGCAGAAACAGCGGCCTCTGGTGGCCGGGTGGCCTGAGCAGGAACAGCGGCCTCTGGTGGCCGGGGAGTAGTGGAGACATCTGGTGTTCTGAGCGTGCTGGAAACCTCTGGTGTTCTGAGCGCGCTGGAAACCTCTGGTGTTCTGAGCGCGCTGGAGACCGCTGGTGGTCTGAGCGCGCTGGAGACCTCGGGTGGTCTGAGCGTGCTGGAGACCTCTGGTGGTCTGGACAAGGTGGAGAACTCTGGTGGTCTGGACAAGGTGGAGACCTCTGGTGGTCTGGACAAGGTGGAGACCTCTGGTGGTCTGGACAAGGTGGAGACCTCTGGTAGTCTGGACACTTGGATGACCTCTTCAGGTCGGGGAACTTGGATGACCTCTTCTGGTCTTAACACTTGGATGACCTCTTCAGGTTGGGGAACTTAGGTGACGTCTTCTGGTCTTACCACGTGGAGAACCTCTTCAGGTCGGGGAACTTGGGTGACCTCTTCTAGTCTTACCACTTGGAGGACCTCTTCAGGTCGAGGAACATGGGTGACCTCTTCTGGTCTTACCACTTGGATGACCTCTTCAGGTCGGGGAACTTGGGTGACCTCTTCTGGTCTTAACACTTGGATGACCTCTTCTGGTCGTGGAGCGGAAACACCGGCCTCTTGTGGCCGTGGAGCGGAAACACCAGCCTCTTGTGGCCGTGGAGCGGAAACACCGGCCTCTTGTGGCCGTGGAGCGGAAACACCGGCCTCTTGTGGCCGTGGAGCGGAAACACCGGCCTCTTGTGGCCGTGGAGCAGAAACACCGGCCTCTTGTGGACGTGGAACGGAAACACCGGCCTCTTGTGGCCGTGGAGCGGAAACACCAGCCTCTTGAGACCAAGGAACCTGAGCGAGCCGGGTCCTGCCAGGACATCGAGAGGCCCCGATGGCTTTTAAACAGGGTATTAGCTGCTGTTCCGTGGCTTCCAAACAGGACATGAGCTGAGGGGATCGGGTAAGCAGCCGCTTAACAAGGAAGGCCTCAGCCTCTGTCTGGAGTGACCCATGCCCGACCTTCCATGCGAGGAACTGGCCAAACAATTCTGGATGAGCACTGGTGGTTTGGCCACATCGCTTCATCCAGCCCCTGTAGCCTTTATCTACTTCAGGGTCATTCTTTAATTCATTGAAGATGGAATCCCTTAGGGAACTAAGATCGGTGGCCATCTTAGAACTGGGGCTGGTAGCCGCCATGGAACTATGGCTATAAGCCGTCTTGGAACTGGAACTGATATCCATCTTGGAACTCTGACTTGTAGCCTTTTTAGCACTGGAGCGGGTAGCCCTCTTTGACTCAGGGCTGGTAGCCATCTTGTAACTTTGGGTGGCTTTCTTGGGACTGGGAGCCACCATCTTGGACCAGTAACTGGGTGCCCTCTTAGGGGCTTCAAAAGGGGCCGGTGTCTCAAAGACACGACGGGAAAGTACATAGTCCCCATCTACAGCTTCCCTGATTACAAAGTCCTCATAGGAGGCTTCGTAGAGATCCCATATAGGATCCCATATAGCCATTTTAGAGTTAAGGCGAGGTATTCTGTAATGAACACTCCAAAGTGTATAAAGAACACAGTTTTATTGTAAAAACTGGAATAATATGGTTAATATATTGCAACAGCACAGACTCGTAATCCAAGGTAGAACATAACCAAACGAAGCAAGGGTCAAACCAGAACAAACACCAAAATATCTCAGCAAAAGCACAAAGGGGAATCCAAATCAGAAATATCAATACCACAATGCAATGGTCAAACCGGAATTACACTATAAACATGGAATGCTCAGAAAGGAGATGAATATACTCACAATACCTCGCAAAGAGAGCAGGTGTGGTGAATTAGGATAATTGAGTCCGGGTATGGGAACTGTAGTTCAGAGGAGCCATGAATAGGGAAGCTGTAGTCCACGGGAAGAAGAACTGGGGAATGGGAATTGTAGTTCTGAGTCATGGAAACTAAGGAAGTGGCAGTGTCCAGGGAAGGGGAACTGGGAAACGTTACAGTAAGCATGTTATATTTTGCCAAGGATGAGATAACAAACCCACATTACTCTAAACTACAACCTAATAATGTGTTAATTTTTTCTTTTATTACATCAGCTTGAGGAACAATAACATATCAGATGATGGGATCCAAAAATTGATTGAGAAAGGCATCCAGTGCGAGAGCTTTCAGAAGATTGCGTAAGTATTGTCGATATTTTTCAAGTTCTCCACTTTCATGTGATATACTGTGTAAGTGACTGTAAAAGCTTTTATTTAAAAACATTAAAAAACACCCCAATACAGGAGTGACCATGCACATTCCAAAGAAAATTTTTGTAATTAAAAAAATCCATGCATATCAGACTATCCAATGTTTATAACTTTTTTTGCTGCTCAAATATGGATGTTAAAAGTTACAGTGCACTTACATTGTAATAACTTTTTTTTGTTTTTTTATTTATTTATTATTACAGGGACAGTGCATATTAATAAACATTGCTGTCAATATGCCAGGATTAGCAAAAAGGCTATTTTTCAATTGCAGTCCCTAGACAGTTGGTAAAAGTCACCCTAAAAGAGAATAAGATTACATATTTACATAACAATATCATTATAAAATTCATAAAACATTAAGTACAAAACATACTATTAAGCTAAAATGTACAATAGAAACCCAACAGACAATCAGACAAAACACCGGACCATTACATGAACACAGAAATCGACACATAAAGCAAAAAGCCAGCTGGGGCAGTGAAAGCAGGCCTAGTGGTAAGTTGATGTAACCTAATGTTGACAGTTGACAGTTGGTGCCATTAGGGCATTTTAGACATTTACTTGAAGATAATTTCGTTACTGACTGTTTGTTTTATGTGACTGTGTTGCTGTCTGATTTACTTTTTAATTGCTTTGCTTCTTCTTGTAATAAAACAATATAAATTATTAAAGCTTTATTTAACCAGGTGGGCCGACTGAGAATAGTGTCTCATTTTCAAAAGTGACCAGGCCAAGATAAAGCAAAATGGTGCAAGACGCCATACATTTACACATGAAGTACACAAAAAAAATGAAAATACAGGATTATATAGTCAGAGTATACGAGGGGAAGTATATGTAGTTAGTGAAAATTAGGTCTAAATTAGAGGAGTAAATCAATTGGTATGCAAACAAAGTGGCTCGGCAAAACAATGGAATAGGGTACACTTGAACGTACCTGTGAAAATTATAAATGCAAATAATATACAATTAATAAGTAACTGTGCAGATGACTGTGTGCACACTTATTTTTTGTGGCCTACTCACTTCGTAATACTCACAAAGTAGGCCTGTAACAAATAACTTTCCAAGAGGTAAAAAAGAACAATAGAATTTATTCTAGATAGGTTGGTAATCACAAACCCAGAATATAGGCGAAGGTACAGAGGTCAATCCAAAAACATAATACTGGATAAACAATGCACAGGTCAGGCCAGAATAATGATCCAAGAATATAGGCGAAGGTACAGAGGATAATCCAAAAACACAATACTGGTTAAACAATACACAGGTCAGGCCAGAATAACGCTCCAAGAATATATACCAAGGTACAGAGGATAATCCAAAAAACACAATACTGGGTAAACAATGCACAGGTCAGGCCAGAATAACAATCCAAGAAGAGAATGCTCAGTAGGAAGAAAAATGAATTACTTACAATACCTCGCAAAGAGGCAATGGTGTGTGTGTGCTTTATATACAGACTGGGTGAAAGCAGGTGTACAGAATTTGGGTGATTGAGTC
>JACXGM010040270.1:0-10361 GCA_016801145.1 Umbra pygmaea
TTTCAATGACTAACCTTGAATGGACACCATGCATGTCTACAGTTTTAATTAAACTACATTAGCAGCGGATTTCTTTTGATATCTTTAAGTTTGTGAGCAACACTTGTCTTTTCTGGTGATGTATCAGCCTGCTAGCGACGATGTATGATAACGTAACTGTAACCAAGTGGTGTCTCATTTCATAGGGGTATGTTTTCAATTCTATCCCTTACCACTCGGTTTCGAGGGGTAAGGGCTAGGGGTAAGACAAGGGGAAGGGGTAAGAGGAAGGGGTAAGACAGAGAAATGGGATTCACCCTTAATATCCAGCGAGCAGTTAGTAGGAATGAAGCATTATTCACTGATATTGTATATTATTAGTTAATTATGTTTATGTCCCCCTAAGTAATGAGTTATCCTACCTTAACAATGACTAACTAATGAGCCACTGTTAGTAATAACGCATTAACAACTGATAGTTCATCATTAGTTAATCATGTTTGTGCCCCTCTAAGTAAAGTGATGAATTATCCTACCTTATCAATGACAAACTAATGAGTCACTGTTAGGAATAAAGCATTAATAAACATTAATAGTCGCTCACTTGGGTGAAAACATTTATTCACTTAGTCCACCTGGTAGAAAATGTGTTAAAATATAATAAAACAAAGCCAAACATAACACTATTTACACTATCACTTGGGAACCTTTAACATTGTATATTCACATGGACTTCGGTGGCTGAGAAGCTGCACTACAATTTAACACCCACAAATTGAACGTAATCTTAAACTAAACATGTGTTGTAACTGTAACCGTTATACCCTCCAGAAGTAAGATAACACTGTGCTAGGTTTGAAAGGAGCTAAGTGCTATAAACTGTATCCACAAAAGGAAATAGCAGGCCAGGTAATGTGAACCAATAATTTCTACTTATGTCATGTTGCAGGTAACGGTTAACACCATTTCATAACATATATGGAAAATTTAACATTGGGCCCTTGAAATTACAGTCTTTTTTGTGCCATTTGTATTCAGTCCATTTGTGAGTCAGTTTTGAAGGCTGTCCGGTTGTCATTAAGTTCATTTTCAATAGTTCTCTCTTCAAGTGTTTGTCACCAAATAAGTGACAGTTTCCTGGTTGAAAAGCAAACTTTCCACTCTTGGATGGATTGTGTATCAGCTGAGATGGCTGGTACCGTCCTGCCAACAGGTAGAGTGTTCAATGAGTGGGACTGTCTCTTCAAGATCACAATGGGAGGCTCGCCATCAATAGAAAAGGATCTTCCATGAAGTTCTCACTCCGTCTATAAGACCTGACCTGTTTTTGTTTTAAACAGGACTTTAAAATGTTGTTCTATATTTCAATGTGTTGTACAACAACCATACTAAAACATAACAACCATGTAACATTAATCATCACATGCTGCATAATACTTAATTACCATATGTTCAGGCCTGTTTATCACACTTTAGTTCCAACTTCAAATCTTAACTCAAATCTACATAAATTAGCAGTACCCAGCATATAACATTTTACAAATTTGTATTTACGGTGCTTTGCCATGAACATTTCCATCACACTTAATTTAATACTAATACAGGTAACATAGCACTGCATGCACAGTTAGAAATGTTAGCATCATGCACTTCGCTAGCTTACAGAGACAAATAGATGTGGAACATGGAATTTTCCATCTCCCGGTTGCTCCTCCTTATCCTGTGTTCTATATTTGTCCATTAGGTTGTTAATACACTCACTTTAATCACTTTGTCAACTTTAAATCTGTTAGTTTGCTCTCTTTTAATTTCCTCTCATCTACACTTTCGTCTTTTCTCCCTCGCATACGCACGTGCAGTAGTACCAGTGTGAAGCTAGCTTCTTTAGGGAGCCAGCTTCTTTAGTGGATTCCTAGCCTTTCTTAGTTTAGCCTTCAAAATAATAGCGCTTGATTCAACGCGATAAACATTGCATAACAAATATGGAAACATTACACATTTCGAAAATATGCCACTAAACTATATTAGAATAGCGTTACATATTTACTAACTTGTAATATTTTAATAGTCGTTTTAGTCATTTTAAAATATATTTATTTTAATATCGTGTTGAATCAAGCGCTATTATTTTGAAGGCGAATCTCAAGAGTGACAGGATTAAGTAAGTGTAAAGACAACAGCCCTGGACAAAAATGATGAAAGAGATGAATAATGTAGTTTCAGTGAAAGTGGAAAAAGGGAAGTGAAAGGTAAATCCAAGTAATGAACAGTCATCTCAATTTAAAATATAACTTTTTAAAGCCATCGGAAGGTAAAACATGAGTTCATGTCCTGTGTCAACATTAACAAACATCTCTAGTTAATGCATTTGTAAATCAATAATAAAGTTATGGTTTTGATTATTAATTGTTTGTTTACGTCTTTGTTCATCATTCGTTCATGAATAGTTCATATATTAGGTAGTGCTTTGTTCATTCCAACAGCTACATGAGTTCAAGACATGAATCAACATTAACATATTACAGCAGAAAGTGTTTGTTCATGCAAAAATCGACATGAGTTAATGTCGGGTATAAACATGTACAAATGATGGTAATCACTTTTAGTTCATGCATTTGTACATTAGTAGTTAAGTATGAGTTTTCATTATTAATTTCTTATTAATGTATTTGTTCATCATTCGTTCATGTTTAATAATGTGTTAGTTAATGTTAGTTCACGTACCCTTATCGTAAAGTGTTACCACATAAACAAACAATGAATAATCAAAACCATAACTTTATTACTGATTTACAAATGCATTAACTAGAGTTGTTTATTAATGTTGACACAGGACATGAACTCATGTTTTACCTTCCGATGGCTCTAAAAAGTTATATTTTTCATTGATGTGACTGTTCATTACTTGGGTTTACCTTTCACTTGCCTCTTTCCACTTTCACTGAAACTACATTATTAATTTCTTCCATTATTTTTGTCCAGGGCTGTTGTCTTTACACTTACTTAATCCTGTCAATCTTGCTGGAAGGATTATGTGCAATCAATAGGATAATGCAAGAATTTACAACAATTAATTAGTTCAGATTCCTTTGGGATGGTTAGTAACCAGTGAGCTGTCACTAGGAATTAAGCATTCTTAACGGAGAGTTACTTATTAGTTAATAATGTTTATGATCAAATGTGACATCAAGTCTACCGTGGGATGGGATGAAAAAACACTTGATACATTCAAATGTGTAACGTCAGTAATCATAACAACAGTAGTTAAAACATCTCCATAACCTGATAAGTTTATTACAATTCAGTTTTGCATCTAAAACATCCAAACACATAGCTACAGGCAGTGATTTGCAAACAAGGATGTTTTACAGTTATAAAGTGAATAAATCAGTCTTCTTTAGCGCAGAAACCAAGATCCACTTATTATGCATAATCCATTACGATTTATTTGCCATTAAATAAAGACGTTTCACCAGATTTCCCCTCATTCAAGTCCTCCTTTCACATGCGCTCATAGCATCAGTCCTATTTCAGTTCAGACGCCGATGCTGTGGCAGGCAGTCAGTCTGTGTTTGGCGCATGCTCAGTATCATCAGCTCATCGGTTCTTAAATCGAACATGTCAATTTTTTTTTACTAGAAAGATCAGGTTGAAAAGAACGATACGTTCGCAAATCGGACAGCACTACTACGCGTGTGTATGCAAGAAAGAAAAGACAAAAGTGTAGATGAGAGGAAATAAAAAATTAAAAGAGAGCAAACTAACAGATTTAAATTTGACAAAGTGATTAAAGTGAGTGTATTAACAACCTAACGGACAAATATAGAACATAGGATAAGGAGGAGCAACCGGGAGATGGAAAATTCCGTGTTCCACATCTATTTGTCTCTGTAAGCTAGCGAAGTGCATGATGCTAACATTTCTAACTGTGCATGCAGTGCTATGTTACCTGTATTAGTATTAAATTAAGTGTGATGGAAATGTTCATGGCCCAGCACCGTGAGTACAAATTTGTTAAATGTTAGATGCTGGGTACTGCTGATTTATGTAGATTTGAGTTAAGATTTGAAGTTGGAACTAAAGTGTCATAAACAGGCCTGAACATATGGTAATAAAGTATTATGCAGCATGTGATGATTAATGTTACATGGTTGTTATGTTTTAGTATTGTTGTTGTACAACACATTAAAATATAGAACAACATTTTAAAGTCCTGTTTAAAACAAAAACAGTTCAGGTCTTATAGACGGAGTGAGAACTTCATGGAAGATCCTTTTCTATTGATGGCGAGCCTCCCAGTGTGATCTTGAAGAGACAGTCCCACTCATCGAACACTCTACCTGTTGGCAGGACGGTACCAGCCATCTCAGCTGATACATAATCCATCCAAGAGTGGAAAGTTTCCTTTTCAACCAGGAAACTGTCACTTATTTGGTGACAAACACTTGAACAGAGAACTATTGAAAATGAACTTACTGACAACCGGGCAGACTTCAAAACTGACTCACAAACGGTCTGAATACAAAAGGCACAAAAACGACTCTTATTTCAAGGGCCCAATTTTAAATTTTCCATATATGTTATGAAATGGTGTTAACTGTTACCTGCAACATGACATAAGTAGAAATTATTGGTTACAACTTACCTGGCCTGCTATTTCCTTTTGTGGATACAGTTTATAGCACTTAGCTCCTTCCAAACCTAGCACAGTGTTATCTTACGTCTGGAGAGTATAACGGTTACAGTTACAACATATTTTTTGTTTAAGATTACATTCAATTTGTGGGTGTTTAATTGCAGCGCAGCTTCTCAGCCACCGAAGTCCATGTGAATATACAATGTTTAAGATTCTTAAGTGATAGTGTAAAAAGTGTTACGTTTGGCTTTGTTTTATTATATTTTAACACATATTCTAGCAGGTGGACTAAGTGAATACATGTTTTTACCCAAGTGAGCGACTATAAATGTTTATTAATGCTTTATTCCTAACAGTGGCTCATTAGTTAGTCATTGGTAAGGTAGGATAATTCATCACTTTACTTAATGGGGCACAAACATGATTAACTAATGATGAACTATCAGATGTGAATGCTTTATTCCTAACAGTGACTCATTAGTTAGTCATTGGTAAGGTAGGATAATTCATCACTTTACTTAGAGGGGCACAAACATGATTAACTAATGATGAACTATCTGTTGTTAATGCTTTATTCCTAACAGTGACTCATTAGTCACTCATTGGTAACGTAGGATAATTTATCACTTTACTTAGAGGGGCACAAACATGATTAACTAATGATGAACTATCAGTTGTTAATGCTTTATTACTAACAGTGGCTCATTAGTTAGTCATTGGTAAGGTAGGATAACTCATTACATAGGGGGACATAAACATAATTAACTAATAATGTACAGTATCAGTGAATAATGCTTCATTCCTACTAACTGCTCGCTGGTTACTAAGCACCCCAAGGATTCTGAACTAATGAATTGTTGTGAATTCATTTTGGGGAACATAGGATTTTAGAGAGTCTGTGAAATAGGCTGCTCCTGAGCCATTAGGGATTTTATAAACAAGCAGGAGGACCTTAAAATCAATCCTGTGGGAAACTGGGAGCCAATGTAATGATTTCAGAACTGGAGTAATATGATCTCGCCTCTTGGTTCTTGTTTAGAGTCTCGCTGCTGAGTTTTGGATGAGTTGAATCTTATCTAAAGACTTTTTTGGGAGGCCTGTAAGGAGGGTGTTGCAGTAATCCAATCTAGTTACAAAATCTAGACAAATGTGTGAATTAGTTTCTCTGCATCTTTCTGGGTTATGAATGATCTAACTTTACCAATATTTCTGAGGTGAAAGTAAGGTGTTTTGGTCACCTTGTTAAGATGGGAGGTAAATCTTAGGTCAGAGTCTGTAATAACACCTAGGCTCCTTACTTCAGGTTTTATCAGGGAAGTCAGGTTGCCAAGGTTCATGCTGATTTTCTCCCTTTTGACTTTGGGGCCAACTAAGAGGATTTCTGTTTTATCCTTGTTTAATTTTAGGAAATTAACACTCATCCAGTTATTTATGGCAATTAGGCACCTAAACAGTGAGCTTATTGCATCTATGTCATCTGGCTCTACGGGAATGTATAGTTGTGTGTCATCAGCATAGCTGTGGAAATTTACATTGTGTTATCTGATGACATCACCTAGTGGAAGCATGTATAGTGAAAAAAGTAGTGGAGACAAACAGCTTCCTTGTGCAACACTGCATAGTATATCATGTTCCTCGGATACATGGTCACCAAGACTGACAAATCATTTTCTGACTGTAATGTGTGGGCTGGTAGATGGACTCCCTTCTTGTTGAGTTACTCCCCTGTGTGTGTCTTTTAGTTAAATAGCTTCCCTGTGTGTAATGTTTTAGTTCCCCCTAGTGTTCGTTCAGTGCTTCGCATGGTGTTTTAGTTCTGCCCTTATAGTCTGTGTAAGTCCCTAGATTCTGTGCTTGTTCTGTGTCACTTTGTAGTGGATTCTCCCCTGTGTGTTTTGTTTTGGTTCTGTTTTCCCGCTCTTTGGGCCCTGTTTTAACGATCTAAGCGCATGGCGTGAAGCGCATGGCGCAAGTGCGCTTTGGGCGTGTCCAAATCCACTTTTGCTATTTTAACAGCGGATAAAAGGTTCCATGCGCCGGGCGCATGGTCTAAAAGGGTTGTAGTAATTGTCTTCATTAATTCATAGGCGTGTTTTGGGCGTAACATCCAATAAACCAATCAGAGATTAATCTCCCATTCCCTTTAAGAGCCAGGCGCGTTTGTATCTTTCGCGCATTGCTATTATGATGGTGGATTTGCACTGTAATATTTTTATTTGCAATCTTTTGCATGTTCGTGTGCTGCTGTGCTTCCCTGTGTGTGTGCAACAAGCATAGTGTGCAAGCGCTGTGCCTATGCAATAGGTGCATTTGACTTATTTGCTGTTAAAATAACTATGACATGCTGCGCCATTGACTTTAGACCAGGTTTTTGTTGGTCAATGGCGCAAACACTTTCCAATGCCTCAAGATAGCAATACACCAAGAATTATCTCAAACACACCTCACCGTTAGACCAGCACTCCCATGGGCGCAAATATGGGCGCAGGTGCATTTGCTATTTAAACAACGCAGGCGCCTGACGGGAAAATGACAACTGCGTCAGTCTTAAACTAGCAAAGACACCTGCATTCAGACTTTGCGCTGCATTGCGCCGGGTGCAAGATAGGGCCCTTTGTGTCACACCTACACACCCTCCCCTCGTTAGTAAGGTATTTAGTTCTGTGTGTTTGTTTGTTCATTGTGGTTCATTGTTTCTTGTCCAGGTACATGGTTGTTCTTGTTGTATTTAGTAGATCTCCTTAGTCCATTCATGTGTTTAGTGTACAGTGTTTCTTTTGTGTTCTAGTTCATGTGTAATAGTTATCGGGTCTGTTCTTGTGTTTATGTAGTGTTTAGTAATGTTAGGTTTCATTGTAGTCATTGATGTTTTCTTGTCTATATGTTTCTTGTCCAGTTCATCTAAAAGTTCAATAAAAGTATATGTTTGTGAAGACGCACCTGTCTCCGCTATCTGATGACTCATGACAGAATGAACCACCTTAAAATGGAGACAGCGTCTTCAGACAGAATGCACCACATCAAGGAGAGACTGGGATCCCAACGCAGAGGAAGGGAGGAGGAGGAGAGCCGTTGAGTTATGGGCTCATATGGACCGGCTTATGGCCTACGGGGCCTATGCCTCCGGAGCCCGTTTCCCTACCATCTCCTGGGAGGAGTTTGATCATTCAGTCTTCCAGGGCCGACAACCCCAGGAGAAATTGGAGGAGGATGAGGAGGACGTGGAATTTTTCTCTGGGGACGAAGAGGAGGACTGGGAGTTCCTTAGCCAACAGGTCCAGGGTGTTAGCCCGCTAGGTAGGGCTCCCCTTCTGAGTGTTAGGGTTCCCCAGTTCCCTACTAGTCCTTCCACTCCTCCTAAATTTTCCATCTCCCAGGCTAGGCTCCCTAGCCCTCAGGCGAGGTCCCCTAGCCCACATGCTAGCCCTCACGCTAGCTCCTCCAGCTGTAGTGCCAGTCTCTCTCATACTCAGGTCAAGGGTGGTAGTCCACCAGTTAGGGCTACCCATCTGAGTATGGTTACTACTAGCTCTCAGGTCCAGGTTGGTAGTCCACCATGCAGGGCTCCCTGTCTGAGTGCTATTACACCTAGTGTTCCTCTCTGCTCCCCTAGCTCACAGGCTATCTCCCTTAGCTCCCAGGTTAGCATTTCTACTCTCCCCAGCTCTCAGGTCCAAGGTGGTAGTCCACCAATTAGGGCTCCTTGTCTGAGGGTTAACACCCCTAGCTTCCAGGCTAGCACCCCTAGCTTCTAGGCTAGCTTCCAGGCTAGCACCCCTAGCTTCCAGGCTAGCACCTCTAGCTTCCAGGCCAGCCTTTCCCCTAGCTTCTAGGCTTTCCCCTAGCACACAAGCTAGCTTGCCACCTAGCTCCCAGGCTAGTATTCCCCATAGCTCCCAGGCCACACACACCAGCTTTCAAGCTAGTACAATTAGCCCCCCCCAGTAGCTCTCAGACTACCCCAACTAGCTCCCAGGCTAGTACTATTAGCCCTCCTAGTAGCTCTAAGGCTACCCCAACTAGCTCCCAGGCTAACTCCCTTACCAGCTCCACCACCACTCCAGCTAGCTTCCCTAGCTCTAAGGCTACCCTTTCTAGCTTCCAGGCTAGCTGTCATAGCTCTTTAGCTGTTTACCCTAGTACTCAGGTTCAGGGAGGTGGTCCCCCACACAGGACCCCCCCGTCTGATTGTAAGGGTTCCAGCTTCAACGCTGTCCCATAGGGCTCCCCTTGTGACACACATTCGGGATCCCATGCCCAGACTAGGGTGGGTTACGGGTATAAGACAGAGGCAGAAGGATGGCCCCCTCTCAGAGAGGGACCTGGTGGCCCTCACGATTGCCCAGTTGGAGGGTGGGGCTCGTACCTTCGCCCAGGCCCTGTGGGAGGCGGACCACCCCTTTCTGGACAACCACGGGTGTTTCACCCACCTGCTGCAGAAGATGTTTGGTCCTTCCAAGATGGCCGATTGCCCACTCTCCAAGATGGCTGTCTCGCCACAGTCCCTGGCAGCAGCCTCCCCGCCGCCACAGTCCCCGGCAGCAACCTGCCCGACGGCACAGTCCCCGGCAGCAGCCTGCCCGCCGCCACAGCTGCTCAGCTGCTGCCAGGCGGACCCACCCCGGTCAGCCACTGCCGCGCGGACACCTGGTCAGGCACCCTGCCTGTCTCAGGGCTCCCAGACACCCTGCCTGTCTCAGGGCTCCCAGACACCCTGCCTGTCTCAGGGCTCCCAGACACCCTGCCTGTCTCAGGGCTCCCAGACAACCAGTGTTGGGGAACGTTACTTTAAAATGTAACTAGTTACTTTACTTAGTTACTTCTCCAAAATGTAACTACGTTACCTTCTGCGTTACTTTTTATTTAAAGTAACTATGTTACGTAACTGCATTACTATTTATTGAAAGTAAATAATTAAACTACTTTAAGTTACTTAAAAAAATGATTTTTACATATGCTTTTTGGTGTGTCTAGGTTTTCATCATACAATACTCATTGGACAAAAAAGTATCAAATTATTAACCTTCCCAAATATTTAAATGATTTGAATCAATTTTAATGTTAAGTTGATTAAGAAATAATTATTATTTACAGAAACAATCTTGGAGCAATTAGGGATAACTGTTTTGCTCAAAAACAGAATGATAAAGTCTTCACCTTGGTAGTGTGTGTGTGTGGGGGGGGGGGGGTTTAAACATTTTTCTGGGGGGCTTCTTCAAAAATGAATCATGGGCCTTAAACCATTAGGCCACCTTGCTGCCCCTAGATAGGGATTGCCTGATCATGTCGAGTGCAGACTTGTGGTAACTACTTTCTCTGGGCATGATCCAATTGGCCAATATGATCAGTCTATTTCTGATGAATGTCAAAGTGAAAGTCAAAGTCGTTTATTTATCATATGCATCGAATAACATCACATCATCCTATGCAGAGAAATTCTTTTGACATGGCTCGTCACATCTATGCAGTGGGCTTAAAAAGATTTACAACAATATAAAGAATTTTAAAACAATAATGACAATAGTAATAATAATAATAGGCTATGTGCTGAGCAGTGATCTGGAAAATGTACAACAGTAGAAGTAATAAATATTATGAATGGCATGGAAAATTGCTTTACAAGGTCCATTTGAATTCCTCTACATCAGATGTAGAGAGCATAAAGTGACCAGAGAATGTTAGTGCTCAACAGATGATTTGTGATCAGTGTCAGTGTTCCATGTTGAGCAGCCGAATGGCCTGGGGG
>JACXGM010040271.1:0-10361 GCA_016801145.1 Umbra pygmaea
ACAAATCGATTGACTATATTGTCAGTGTCTCATGTACAAAAACACGAGTACATTTGAAAATCATTAACTAGAGTCTGTTGTTACCCAAAATAGACTAATTGTAGCAACACATGAACATGGACCCACTACCTTTCTATGAAATTAACAAACAATGATTATCAAATGAATGAGGAGCGCTATTATTTTGAAATGAAATATCCGAGTTCGCGTTGCGGGCATTATATACTGTTGCCATGCGAACGGGCTCTGGAGTGCATATCTAATCGCGATACGCATAATCGTTCAGCCCTAGCCATAATGAGTTGATAAAACTGTGTTTGAAACAGAATCGGGTATCGAAGAATTACAGTAAACTGTGTGAAAGAGAACCAAACTACAAAATGAGGGTGTGGCATATGAAGGTTTTCAGTTGTTTTTTTTACTGTTTATAGCTCTTTATAATATTCGTTTTCATTTTTATTTAGTTATTTATAAAATCATCTTTGGTTTACAGATATGTTATATATACAGTATATGTAGTGTATATATAAAACATAATTCCCCAACTCAAAATCCCAAAACTATAAGCAAGTTATCACAAAGGACAGCAACTATCTTTCAAGAAAATTTAAACAAGATCCATTTTCAGGTCAGATTTATGCCAAAATGAATGTAGACTGATAATGTCATAATATGTTACTGGCTGACAGTCCATGGAACGAGGGTCTAAGTTTAAATTGGGCTAAACACTGTAGTGACATTGAGAGAGATGAGTTGATAAAATATGACACATATAACTAAAACAAGAAACCATTCTATCCCTGTTATTTTTCCAGTGCCATTAACATTGATAGTAATGTCAGTCATAATTTACATAGCTGGAATGCTTTTAAAGAGCACTTCCGGTTTGAACAGGAATACAGAGAAACCTGGTAATGGGTTGCGATTTTCTTGGGTAGGAGAATTGGTTGATTGAGGGGAAAATATATTTCCTTAACACATATTACACATTACCATGCAGTTGCTACATACTCTTAAATCATGAAAACTTGCACAGACCTTAAAAAGTCATGGATAATTACCCATCCGTACACGTCACTCCTACGCTCATCCAAAGATATACACCATTAGCTTTCATGTTAGTGTCTTACCTAGTCTCCAATCATCATTTAGAAAGGCACGCATGCACCCATACACACACACACACACACACACACACACACACACACACACACACACACACCCCTGCCTGGCTATTACTGGTCACTTTGATCCAGTCTCATTAACATAGTAATGAAACACTGACCCTCTGCCGGGACTTGGTAACCCTGGCAACCACAGTTGGCCAGTCCAGTTACTAAAATCAGCCAAGTATTTATAGGGTTTACCTCAATCACTATTAGTTGTCACACTCTTAAGATTGTTCTATTTCTTGCTAAATAGAACTAAAGGGTTTTTCGGTTTGTCCACATATGGGAACCATTTTTGGTGCTACATTACACTGTGTGCACAATTATTAGGCAAGTCATTATTTTGACCATTTCATCATTATTATGCATATGTTCTAACTCCAAGATGTATAATAATAATGAAATGGTCAAAATAATGATGAAATGGTCAAAATAATGATGAAATGGTCAAAATAATGATGAAATGGTCAAAATAATGACAATTTCATCATTATTATGCATATGTTCTAACTCCAAGATGTATAAACTGGAATGCTTATTGGATTTAAGCACATCAGGTGATGTGTATTTCTGTAATGAGGGAGGGCCACCAGGCCAAAGGAGAGCCTCTGGTCCTCAGACAAAATGGGCCAAAAAAAGAGATTTAACTGACCCAAGTCAAAAATTGTAAAAAGTATTTCAGAGAGATGAAGCACTGTTAAAATTGCTAAGATATTGGGGCGTGATCACAGAACAATCAAAGTTTTGTGGCAAGTACTCAACAGATTCACAAGAAAGACTCAAACGTGAAGCTACCAGGAACCCATTATCCTCCAGTGCTGTCATATTCCAAAACTGCAACCTACCTGGAGTGCCGAGAAGTACAAGGTGTTCAGTGCTCAGAGACACGGGCAAGGTAAGGAAGGCTGAAACCAGACCACCACTGAACAAGTCACATAAGTTGAAATGTCAAGACTGGGACAAGAAAGATATCTGAATACAGATTTTTCAAAGGTTTCATGGACTGATTAGATGAGTGACTCGACGTACCAGATAAATGGGCCCGTGGCTGGATCAATAACAGGCACAGAGCTTCACTTTGACTCAGACGCCAGAAAGGTAGAGGTGGGGTACTGGTATGGGTTGGTATTATTAAATATGAGCTAGTTGGACCTTTTCAGGTTGAAAGGACTCAAACTTAACACCCAAACCTACTGCAAGTTTTAAGAAGAAACTTTCTTCAAGCAGTGGTACCAAAAAGTCTGCATCTTTCAAGAAGACCATGAATTTTATGCAGGACAATGCTCCATCGCATGCATCAAAGTACTCCACTGCATGGCTAGACAGTAAAGGCCTTAAAGGTGAAAGAATAATGACATAGCCCCCTTCCTCACCTGACCAAATCCTATTGCGAACTTGTGGGGCCTTATTAAACGGTCGATTTAAGGTGAAGGAAAACAGTACACCACTCTGAACGAAGTCTGGGAGGCTGTGGTTGCTTCTGCACAAAAAGTTGATCATCAACAGATGAGGAAACTGACAGCCTCCATGAATGGATATGGGAAACCTAAATTTTATTTAGTTGCATAATTATTCTGCACACTAATAGTTGCCCAAAACTTGTGCACACATAGATATTCTCCAAAGAAAGCCAAGAACTCACTTTTACTTTCTTCAAACTTCAGGTTTGCGGTGTATTTAAATGTTGGATTGACCCAAGCGAACTGTTCAACAATAAAATGAATCCTCAAGAACACAACTTGCAAGTTACACTTGCAATTACATTTCTGAACCTGCAGAGGTGTTTATGAATGCTTACAAAACATACATTACAGTACAATATACATCCCAGATTTGCATGGGTGAAAAGATACCCTTCATAAAACATTAGTTAAATGGTCTTAAAAACAAAAAAAATCCATTCATAATGCGGTTTAGGTGACCTGCATTTTTTTTGAAGATCTGTCCTCTTTAATCAATTAAACTTCTTTATCCATTGCTAAATTCTCATGGGGTTAACTTTGATGTGAAGCTGAATGTTAAATGGGTATGCTGTTACACATAAAACAGGCCACGTTCAGTTCCAAATTGTTTTCCAACATTGCAGATAGAAATTCCATTGCAGAGCTGTCATGAGTACCTATTCTGGTGGTTGGAAAGGCATGTTTGTTCTACATTGTATATTTTATTTTATTTATTAACATTCCAAAACCTATCCCGCTGAATGCACCCTAGTTCTACTGAGCAGTCTGAATGACTTGTGAACTTAGACCCTATAGCAAAGACTACTGAATGCAACACAATCTAAAGAGTGAGACAGACATGATTTAGAAGTCAGTTTTAGTTGTTAAATTTTGTTTGGAAGCCTCACTTTTTTCTGGGCTTTTCCTTTTTATGTTGTTGGTAAACGGAGAGGCTTTCAAGGTGGAGGGTGTAATTCAATACCTATGAAGATGGTGCCCAACTGCAGGGCAGGTCTCCCAGCTTTGAGGGGCTGTATAATGATGAATGTGACAGAAAGTAATAAAAATTTTAACAGCTAGCGCAGTTTAACAAATACAGTACATTAGCCCCGCCCATTTCAGTCCCTTGTGTTCAGTTTGGAACATCAGCAGATCCTCTTTGTCTGATGGTAGATGTAGCCAGGTTCTTTTTCAGGGGATACACCCCCTGGGGACAGGATGATGTTTCTGCTGAACACCTAAATATGGCTTAAATCTGTCATAAGAGACATTTTTTTTAATATTTTATGTATTGCTGCTTTTTCTAAAATGTTTAGACCTCTGGAGAGAAATGTGAACTGAATAGCTAACAGCAATTGGGTCAATCTGATTGCACCAAACAATGTTTAAAGATGTGCTTGAACTATTAAAAGTTATTATTTGAATATACATTTGACTATTGTTCTCATATTTTGTATAATATATTAATGTGAATAAAAGCCAATCTTTGCACCAACTGTAGGAAAGTGGGGGAGGACTCAGATTTAAGAGTTCCGTTTAGAACCATATTGGAATTCTAAAGAATACTGGTACTTCTTGACTTCCTTTCATAAAAGATTCTTTGTATACATAAGGTTATACATGAAACTCTTTGCCTAGCAAAGAACCATTATCTTCCAAAAAGGGATACACAGATAGAGTTAAAGATAACAGTTCTTGGTAGAACCATTTCCATATGGAGAGAACCATTTTTGGATTTTTCTTTGTAAGAGTGTACATATGTACCAGTTAGGTAACAATCTTCCATAACCACAACCGGAAAATTGCAACTTCGATTTTCATTGCTAAAATAATAATTGTAATTTGCTTACAAAGTGGTTACAGTATGTTGCTACAATGCACATTACTTGAAACCATTTTTTATTTGTGTTGGAAGTTCTCAATAAACATTTAATACTATAACACATTTAATAGCATTGCTCCTTTAGGGCAGGAATCATGGGTGAATAATTGGATAAACAAAAAATGGTCACAATGTGATTTGAAGACTGCTTGTAAATGAATTAACACAGTGTAAAATCCCTGCAAGTGTTATTTAGGAACATTATATGGTATGACTGATTTATCTGACAGTCGGCAGAATGTAAAAAAATTGGATTTGGTGGAATCCATTTGTAAGTAGAAAAATAATTATATTTTATATCATAACAAAAGGGCAAGAAAAAACATTGTTCCCTAAATCCTGTGGTCTAGCGGTAATGCACCCGGCATACACACACCAGAAACTGGGCTACAATTCCCCACTCTAATTATACAATAGTTGTCCCCTATCTATTAGCTCTGTAATTTCATGCTGTCTAGAAAACGGTCAAAATACCTCCCTTCTAAAAAATGAAGTAAAACATTGTTGTCTCAATGTACTACTTCATTATCAAAATATGACTTATACATTGCAGATAGATACAGTAGATCCAGAAAGTATTCACAGCACTTCACTATTTCCACATTTTGTTATTTTACACCCTTATTCTGAAATTGATTAAATTAATTTCTTCCCTCAAAATTCTACAAACAATACCCCATAATGACAATGTGAAAGAAGTATGTTTGAAATCTTAGCAAATTTAAAAAAATAAAAAACGAAAAAAGCACATGTACATAAGTATTCACAGCCTTTGACATGACGTTCAATACTGAGCTCAGGCGCATCCTGTTTCCACTGATCATCCTTGAGATGTTTCCACCACATGATTGCAGTGTACCTGTGGTAAATTCAGGTGATATGGAAAGGCACAAACCTGTCTATATAAGGTCCCACAGTTAACAGTGGATGTCAGAGCACAAACCAACGTGGGTAAAACAACCAGACAAGTCAAAACATGTATCATAGCACATAAGAGTGCCATAAGAAGTAATAATCCTGAATCCCCTATTGCAAGCCATTTTGTTGAAGCCGATCACCTTGTCTCCTCCATGTCCTTCTGTGCAATACAACAGATTAAACAGACAAGCATGGGTGGCAATGTTGATCTTAGATTACTTCAGGCAGAATGCAGATTGTTTTTCTACATTAGAACCCTTCATCCAATTGTTCTTAATGAAGAGCTACTGTAGCATTAAACTGTTTTATATAATCTATACATGTTTGCATCTGTATTGTCTTAATGAGGCCCTATATATTGCTTTCCCTTTTCTGCATTTGTTTTTTGTATGTATATGTATGTAGACCTGTATTCATATAATATCTAACTGATATAATATCTAATGATTATTGCCTAAATGCATCCTAATTATGTGATCCATGCCATATTTTTTATGTTGCCACAAAGTCATTAATGTCCTCTTGATCATGTGACCTGTAATTGAGCCTTTTATATGTGAAAGCTGTGTGTGTTTGTTCCTTTACACTGATGTCTTGACTTACTCACTTCTTGCACTTTGTCTTTGGGCATATTCTATAAATAATTGGTTATTATCCAATGCCTCTACCGTTGATCTTTGTTCTTTTTTTCCCAATCTGTGTGTGGGTCTACTACTGTCTTTTCAGAGCTGAAACCAAGCCATGAAATCCAAGGAATTTTCTGTAGACCACGAGGACAGGATTGAATTGAGGCACAGATCTGGGGAAGGGTACAGAAAAATATCTATGCTGTGGGCAAAAATATGCTGTGGGCATGTTCTTCTGTGGCAGGAATTGGGAGACTAGTCAGGATCGAGGGAAAGATGAATGCAGCAATGTATGCTGAAAACCTGCTTCAGAGTGCTCTGGACTTCAGACTGGGGCAAAGGTTAATCTTCCAACAGGACAATGACCCTAAGCTCTGAAAAAAACTAAGATCAGAAAATGGCTGTGCACCGACCTACAGTACTCTGTAGCATCATACTCAAAAAGACTTAAGGCTGTAACTGCTGCCAAAGGTGCTTCAACAAAGTACTGAGCAGAGACTGAATTCTTATGTGCTTTGTTCATTTTTTTTTTATTGCTAAGATTTCAATCATACTTATTTCTCATTGTCATTATGAAGTATTGTTTGTAGAATATTGAGGGAAATAATGAATTTCATCCATTTCGAAATAAGGGTTTAACATAACAAAATGTGGAAAAAAGTGTTGCACAGAAATATTTAGAATTTAAATAAAATACAGAGTTCTTGTACAACGGGCTCAATGCTGCCACCCCAAAACATGCGATACCCTGACCTATTTTGGCGCGACTTGGGAAAACACTTATTTTTAACTACTTTGGAGATATTGACCAACATATTTACAATCATCATTGTTTAAAATCATGCTTACCCTTCGAAACGTAATAGGTAATGTATATTACCCCATTATCGTTTCGATACGACATCCTTTGTTCTGTACATTACCTTGGAAAAATGAATCATTGCAACATCCATTATGAGGTTTGTACAGAACGTCGGTGTTTATCTCAAAATATTTTCTAAATTGTTCATTTGACACTGCATTCTTCCATTGTCAAAGCGCAGGATTCATTTCAGTCACATTTAAATAAATAAAAACATATGATATTGAAATAAAATAGATGTTTTTTGTGCTTGACACTAACTGCATTTGTCATCTGAAACATGCACTTAATTTCATTCATGCTGTTATTACAAATAATGTAATAGCTTACCTAAAATATAGCTAATGTAATTAAACGCACATGCAATCCCCCCAGCCCCAGGTCACCCCCGAGTGTTTTGAAAGTCTGGTGATGTGCCTGTTTACACATACTATTAACTTAGGATGTGGAGACTTTATTTCAGTTTGTATGTTTTTATTTCACAATCAAAATTAGTCCACTTAAAATGTGGAGCATGGTGTGTAGGTTAGAAAACATAAACATTATCTATTCAATGTATGAAACTCTGAAGTCTAACATAATTGTTTAAGGTTCAAGCAGCTGTAGAATTTCTATAGGTACTACGTCATAATATAATTGGCTTTTTACTGCCCTAAACATAATATTTATTTGCATTTTTTTAAATGTATTCCCCTCTTGAACTTTTCGACCTTTTGCCACATTTCAGGCTTCAAACATAAAGATATGAAACTCTAATTCTTTGTGAAGAATCAACAACAAGTGGGACACAATCATGAAGTGGAACGAAATTTATTGGATATTTCAAACTTTTTTAACAAATAAAAAACTGAAAAATTGTGCGTGCAAAATTATTGTAGCGCCACCTTTTGCTGCGATGACAGCTGTAAGTTGCTTGGGGTATGTCTCTATCAGTTTTGCACATCGAGAGACTGACATTTTTGCCCATTCCTCCTTGCAAAACAGCTCGAGCTCAGTGAGGGTGGATGGAGAGCGTTTGTGAACAGCAGTTTTCAGTTCTTTCCACAGATTCTCGATTGGATTCAGGTCTGGACTTTGACTTGGCCATTCTAACACCTGGATATGTTATTTGTGTTGTAGATTTTGCTTTATGTTTTGGATCATTGTCTTGTTGGAAGACAAATCTCCATCCCAGTCTCAGGTCTTTTGCAGACTCCATCAGGTTTTCTTCCAAAATGGTCCTGTATTTGGCTCCATCCATCTTCCCATCAATTTTAGCCATCTTCCCTGTCCCTGCTGGAGAAAAGCAGGCCCAAACCATGATGCTGCCACCACCATGTTTGACAGTGGAGATGGTGTGTTCAGGGTGATGAGCTGTGTTGCTTTTACGCCAAACATAACGTTTTGCATTGTTGCCATTTTGGTTTCATCTGATCAGAGCACCTTCTTCCACATGTTTGGTGTGTCTCAGGTTTTTTGCCACAGGTGGCTTGTGGCAAACTTTAAACGACACTTTTTGTGGATATCTTTTCAGAAATGGCTTTCTTCTTGCCACTCTTCCATAAAGGCCAGATTAGTGCAGTATACAACTGATTGTTGTCCTATGGACAGACTCGCCCACCTCAGCTGTAGATCTCTGCAGTTCATCCAGAATGATCATGGGCCTCTTGGTTGCATCTCTGATCAGTCTTCTCCTTGTATGAGCTGAAAGTTTAGAGGGACAGCCGGGTCTTGGTAGATTTGCAGTGGTCTGATACTCCTTCCATTTCAATATTATCGCTTGTACAGTGCTCCTTGGGATGTTTAAAGCTTAGGAAATCTTTCTGTATCCAAATCCGGCTTTGAACTTCTCCACAACAGTATCTCGGACCTGCCTGGTGTGTTCCTTGTTCTTCATGATTCTCTCTGTGCTTTCAACGGACCTCTGAGACTATCACAGAGCAGGTGCATTTATACAGAGACTTGATTACACACAGATGGATTCTATTTATCATCATTAGTCATTTAGGTCAACATTGGATTGATTATTTTTTCTTAGAATTAAAAAGGTTTTATCGGATATTATTAATCCTAATCAGGCAGGCTTCATGCATGGACGTTACATTGGAGACAATATAAGACAAGTTATAGAAACAATAGAACACTATGAACTATCAGGACTATCAAGTCTAATTTTCATAGCTGATTTAAAAAAAAACTTTTATAAAGTTTGATTGGACTTTATATATAAATGCTTGGAATATTTCAATTTTAGAGACTCTCTCATAAAATGGGTTAAAATTATGTATAGTAACCCTAGATGTAAAATTATAAATAATGGCTATATCTCGCAAGATTTCAAACTGTCAAGAGGAGTTAAGCAGGGCTGTCCTCTGTCCGCTTACCTTTTTGCTGTTGCAATAGAAATGTTAGCCAATAAAATCAGAACTAACAACAACATTAAGGGCCTGGAAATCCATGGCTTACAAACAAAGGTATCTTTGTATGCCGATGACTTATGTTTCCTTTTGCAACCACAGTTGGAAACATTAAATAGCCTCCTAAAGGATCTTGATACCTTTTCAAACATATCTGGATTAAAATCGAATTACGATAAGTGTACTATATTACGTATTGGAGCACTAAAAGATTCAAATTTCACATTGCAGTGTAGATTACCAATAAAGTGGGCTGACGGGGATGTAAATGTACTGGGTATACATATACCATATGAAAGATCGAGTTGTATTCAGGAGAATTATTTAACAAAACTAGCTAAAATAGATAAAATATTGCTACCCTGGAAAGGACAGCACCTAACTATTTGTGGGAAAATCACCTTAATCAACTCTCTAATTAAATTACAGTTTACCTATATGCTTATGGTTTTGCCTACTCCCAATTACATGTTATTTAAACTATATGAACAAAAGATATTTAACTTTATATGGAATGGTAAGCCAGACAAAATTTAAAGGGCATACTTGTATAAAGAATATGAACATGGAGGTCAAAAGCTATTGAACAATAAAGCTTTGGGCCCGGTTCCCCAAAACGTTCTTATCGCTAAGTAGTTCTTAACCTATTCCCTAACCCCTCTCTTAACCTCACCTATTTCCCGACAGGTTCGTACGCTAAATATATCTTCTGTAAGTCACACTTTTGTAAGGTTGGTCTGGACCATTCGTAAGCTCTCTCTTAGCATTGTTTGAGCTCAAGTCGCTAGTCGACGCCACTGTGCAGCAGTCTTTAGAAATCAGTGCAGCGCAGTACAAGTCAAACTATGGTATGTTGACAATGTTTTGGCTTGTAGTGGGAAATTAATGTTTATAAGATCCAAATAGTGACTCCTTCAACAGCTGGTTTCTCATCCCTCCTGGGATGAATTAAGATTCATGGAAAGGGGGAAACCCCAATGTATGTCACACATTTTAACCTGTACCTATGTGATTTTGGTTGTGATCCACCCATAAAGGGAGTTTGGTAGTATTACTTGTAAAGGTT
>JACXGM010040272.1:0-10361 GCA_016801145.1 Umbra pygmaea
CTGCTTGACCCCCCTGCTCTGCACATTCCGTAACTTTCCACTGTCTCTCCACCACCCATAAAACACACTTCTCTATTCAAAATAGTTATGGCCTTACGCAGTTCTAAGTGATAGTCTATGTGTTTGCACTTTATCAAATGTATAATCACAATCCATACAGCGAACAAATATCATAGTGTGATAATATAAACACTAACAGGAGGCACGCTTCTTCTTTTTGTACCATTGAAGAAAGTGGTCAGTCAGAAAATCTATATAGTTTGTATATAGTTTATACCCAGTACTGTGTATACTATGTACTGTACATTTTCACACCTTCAGGGACCTTACCAGCTCTCTCCCCATCCAGGGTTGTGTGGAACTCATCATTAAACAAGACTGTTTTGAAAATGAGTCTTCATGTATTTCTGGGCCCATTGCAACCATTTCTGCTTGTGAGCATTGATTAGGGGGGGCCGAATAGTAGTTTCATGCACAACTGCAAGCCTCTGGAGGATCCTTCACCTTGAGGTTTGTGGGACGCCAGAGGCACCAGCAGCTTCAAATACCAGTTTGCTGCTTTGTAATGGCATTTTAGACAGATGTAGGTCGCCCTCTAGTGTGAAAATCTAACTCCTCCACTTCCTCTGGGGGGGAGTCGAAAAGATCCACCTCCAGACTCACTGCCTTCTAGAAGAGTCAAACGCCTGACCAGACAGGACCGAGGTTACCATGGTTAGACAGGCTTGGGTCACTGACTGGTCTGGGCGTTTTAGGTCCTTGTTGAGCTGTAGTGAACCCTGGCTGATGGTAGGGCTGCCTCTGTTCATCTACAGTTTATTTACTCCCCTGGAGTATGCTGACACCTTTAGAAGGTCATTCATTCTGCATGGTGAGGAAGGGAGCAGGCAGGAGGCAGGTGGGTAAATCAATTTTAGGAGATTTTAATAAATTGATAAACTTTGAATAAAGGTTCAACGTGAAAGGAAAACCAAAAACTTACGATGAAGAAAACAAAGGTGCACAGGAAGGCGCTCACCAGGTAACAGTCACAGTGACACAAATGACAGGAGAATAGAAACCTGGTGTGTGAAGTGAAGAAAAACTAGAAAATCAGAAGTTGATCAAAATTCCAGGAGATGGCTGTGCCACTCAGGGTTCAAAATTAAAGTGTCATTATAAAAAAATCTGAAGATTAACTTGCTACACTATATACTGTAGGCACAATTTTGACGACATCATACTAATGGTGGAGGAGGGAAAATAGTCTCTGGCAGTTGGCCCAGTATTGTAGGGGTGTATGGAGAAGTGGGTATATGCTAGCAGGTAACCACCCACCCCGGGAGCAAAAATGTTACCGCACCTTATATAAATCTAATTCCTGACATGACAAGGTGAATAACAGGTCATTCTGTCCTTGAGCAAGTGTTTGTAAAACAAATGGTCACTGGATTGAATAATAATTATATCTGAAATGACTGTACCTATTTGGTAAAAGTTTTACTTTATTTCAAAGTAGTTAATCAATAATCTGAACCAAAACCTTTGAGGAAACATTTAATACAACTTTGTCTAGTGTTAGGGGTTCTCCTCCCTGAGCTGTCTTCCCATTCCTAGTGTCTGTCTCCTTCTCCTGGTTCCCCTGTGTGTGTGTTGTATGTCTTTTAACCTTTCTCTGGAACTCTACACCTGCCAGCAGCCTACTCATAACTCAGGACCAATATTCAAGCCAGCCTGCCATCTACCTACTCCTATCTCAGGACCATACCCAAGCCATCCTGCCTGCCAACCATCTGTCCAGCCATCATTTCACTCTTATTAATAATAAACTACATTTTTCCTCTCACCTGTTTTACCACTTCTGCTTTTGGGTCCTTCCCTTATCAGTTACGTGACATCTAGGACAGGAACATGCACAGACATTTTCAGTGGCATGTTATTGCTTTGATTATTTAGTTAGCCTACAACATGAATATATTAAGATATGAATGTGAAAGTCTTTAACGATGAGTTGTAATATGATCTATTATGATACCACCGCCTCTCGCCTACACCCTACCATCTCCTCGTTCACTGACCTATGTACTGTACATTATGACAAAACCTACTTTCCTACCTTCACCACGCTGTCTCTCTTGGGGATATTGATGGGGATATTAATGGGGTTGGAGAGAAAGAAGGTGGTTTTGAGGTTTTGTTGGGTTCCCTCTCATGTTGGAGTGAAAGGTAATGTGGGGGCTGACTTGGTGGCAAAGAGTGCTTCGAGGAGTGCTAAGGTAGATATTCGGGTATCACTGGGGCTCAGGGAGGTCAAGTCTTTGATACAGGAAGCAGGGTTTGAGGTATGGGAGAGACAGTGGGGTAAAGGTAGGAAAGGTAGGTTTTTTCATAATGTATATAGGTCAGTGAAGGAGGAGATGGGACTGGTAGGGTGTAGGAGAGAGGAGGTGGTATGCAGTAGGACGACGTATGGTCCCACAGGTTAAAATACCACATTGAGAATAGTGGCAAAACACTGATATGGTATGGGTTTGTGATGATATGGGTTTGTGTACTGGGTGTCTGGTGTTGGAAACACCCCAGTGCAGTAGGTGGCAGTATATCCACCTTAAGTTGGATGCGATCTGTCAATATACTGAAAGAAGAAAAAGTAGGTTTGCACCAGAATTGCAAGCAAAAAATCAGGAATCGCAGACGAGAGAGCTAGCAGCGTAACCGCAAAACTGATATTGAGAGCAAAAGTCTGATCAGTGAGAAAACAGCAGAAGAAACAGTAAACAACAATACAAATGATCAAACAAGTAAAAGACCAACAGTTACAAGTTTTACTTTTGACATCATTAGGGGCAGAGGCGTCATCTCTATCACGTTTGCAGTTTTGCTCCCAGCTTTCTTGTTTACGCTTCCAAACTTTTAGATTGCAATTCTGGCACAAACCTCTCGCGGGGGTGGGCCTTACAAGGGTGCATCCGGAAGTTGTTCCGTGCCTTCATCCACGCAATAAGGCTTGCAGCGGCCAATAGGCGGTGCGCTGGACCTCAAAATTATTAATTTAATACTTACCTCACCACTGTGTAAATTTTTTTTGCTGAGGTCATGTAAAAAAATCGTATAAGTACTACAGACATTGTTTCCAACTTTGTTGTTTGCACATTTAGACGCAAAATGTCCTCAAAACCCTTACTTTTTAAACCGGCAAATAAGCAGGACTACTAATAATAACGTTAGAAATCGCCCCGCTTCCTTGACAACCAAAGTAAATAATGACCAAATATTTAGAGCGGAGCCAAATTAATCCTTGTGATGACCAGGAAGCTGCGTTCTTAAGAATTAAACTGCTTTAATAATAAAAAACGTAGTGTGTATTAACATTTTGTACAGCAGATTACGATAGGCTAGCCTCAATTTCAGTGGTGAGATGTAGAGTTTTGTCCATCTATTCTAGGGTTCAAAATTAACTTTTTCATCCACCAGCCAAACAGCTAGTGAATGTTCAAATTTTACCAGGCACTCAATAGATAACTATTGTTTTTTTGGCTGGTGACTGACGCAAATCTAGTCAGGACCCAGGACCCACAATGTTATTGTTCTATGGGGAGAAGATGACAGTTAAGATAACATTACCAATGGGACAGCTCCATACAGCATTATTCATGCTACTGTGACACTGACAAGCTCATTCTGGTGAAACATTCAATCTTCTTCTCGTTAGAAGTCTTGAAATACAGTTACAGTAATAAGTCTCCCCTTTCCTGGCATTGATTAAACTTATCATCTCGTACTCACAGCGCTCGTTAACGGCTTGAGAAAAGTTAGTTGACATTACCGAACTGTCTTTATTTAGTGACCTCCATATTAATCAAAATGCCATTTAAAGCTACGATCATGTCTCTGCATGTTACAACTATAAACTAAGATGTTATTTAAATGTAATAATGTTTACAGTTGCACACACGTTAGCTAACGTTAACGATATCAAAACTTGTATTTAACTTAATGCTAACTTAACATGACAACAAAACACAACATCTATTAACGTTACAGCACAGATAGCATACATATTCAATACTTACATTTTATGAATCTTTTTTTAATTCCAGTAGTTTGTTTTGGTTGAGTGAAATTTATCTGTTGGTCTATCTGCTGTCATAACAGGACGCAACACTTGGCGGCTGCAAGCCCCATTGCGTGGATGAAGGCACGGAACCACTTCTGGGGCACGGAACTATCGCTTAAAATCTCTTCAGCCAATGGGGATGCACCCTTGTAAGGCCCACCCCTGCGAGAGGTTTTTGCCAGAATTGCAATCAAAAAGTTTGGAAGCGTAAACGAGAAAGCTGGGAGTGAAACTGCAAACGTGATAGAAAGAGCAAAAGACTGATCATTGTGAAAGAATTAGTAGGAACTGTAAACAAAATTACTAGTTATCAAACAAATAAAAGACCAATAGTTTGTAACTACAAAAATGTTTTGTTTGCAAGTTTTAAGTTTTGTTTTTGAGATGATTTTTTTTGATTGAGTTAGTGATTTTTGTTTGATATTTAAAAAGTTTTGTTTGACAATATTGGCACAAATCTGATTCCATTGACTTGGCTTTTTGTCTAAAAGAGGAACAGAAGACAGTGGTCAAATCGTTCCTTTTTAGAAGGACGTTTTTGCTGTTTTGCCGACCTGATACGGCAAGAGTCTAATCTACCAGTTAGCTCCGCCATAGGGGCTTAGCGAAAACACACTGGTGATTGGTCGTAGTGTTATCCAATTGCGCACAGTGAGATTTTCAAATGCACGCTTGGTGCCGCCCCTCGAGTTGAGTCATTTTCATTACTCGATGCCGGCCCCGTATATCCTTCGGATTTGGGTCTGGATTTTTCCAGGCTAGAAAGGACCTAGGACCAAAAAAATCTGCCACTTCCACCACTAGGTGGCGCTACAGCAGATTAAACGCATTTGGCCTCATAACTCACAAACCGTACATCACACATAGAATGTATACATATCCACGTGTTCCCTGAATTCAGCTGAATCTTCTGAAATAGGCCACACCCATTTCCGCCGGTACTTTTATACGTGAAAAATTGCAATTTATCATAAACCTACTTTTTCTAACTCCTACTAGACTGTGGGTCCGATCTACAGGAAATTTGGTATTTATTATCAGCAGACCGACCTGACAAAACGTCAAATGAAAATTGCACAAATTATGCACAAACAAATTTGTGTAGCTAGCTACGTAAACATAAACTTTGCCATATCTTGGCCAAAAAAACACTATCATTGTAAAACTTTAGATTCTTGTTTGATATGACCATCTGATATGACCATTATGAAAATTGGCTACTAGGGGGCACTATAACTATAAAAAGCTCATCCGATTTTTACAAAATTTTAGGCTACCATCTAGGGCCACTCTTGAGGCCACCCCTACAGTGGGGTACTGATTCGTCAAAGGGGACGTGGCCTATGGGACCCGGTTTTGGATCCACCCCTTGTACTAATGTGAGCAACTTCAAATTTACAGTGTAGATGTGCAATGGATACTGGAACTCACACACCAAAAATTGCACATGTGGACCACTAGGTGGTGCTATAATTTTGTCAAACGCAGAGCTGTATATATATATAGAGAATTTGGCCAATTCAAATCATTGGCGCCATATTGGAGACCATTGTCAGGTGACTCTACAGTGTAACTCTATGGGGCGAATATGCTATCTTGAAATAAATCGCTTTTATTTCACTATGAACACGCACTTACATGTTATTCTCAACATTTGTCAATATGTAAAAGGTCCTTACGGAAATATTCCAGTGCATATTTACCTTCTATATCATAAATGGGCCTCTAAAAATGATCATTGTAGTCAGTGACCATGTCGCCTAGTAAGTCTCTGAGCAGTGTTGACCTTTTTCTATCCAGTCTCCCGAGTCCTGACGTAACCTTATCTGATGATATAGGACACGCCCATTTCTGATAAATACATTTTTCACAATCTCGCAGAATGCTCAAAACAACTTCTTCTAACTTCTCCTAGACCGTGCAACCGATCTACACAAAACTTGTTACCTAGCATCTCCAGATGGACCTAACCAAAAGTTATCAAAATATTTTTTTGCATGAAACTAAGCGCAATTGACGAACAAACAAATTTTTGTAGCTAGCTACAAAATATGAACTTAAGTATATCACTGCCAAATTAAATGCTATCATCAAAAAACTTGAGATTTTTGTTTAACGTCCCACTACAATGTTCTTTAACAAATTTGGCAAAGATCGGCCATTAGGTGGCGCTTTAATCAACATTTGTGTGTTTTGGTCAATAACTTAAAACATGTAACTGGAATAATTGCGATTGCAATATCTTTTCCGTAGTAAAAGCTATCAACATTAAATTTTTGGTGCTTGTTTGGCATGCCACTCTAAGGCTCTGTACCAAATTTGGCTTTAGTGGGCGCTGTTGTCAATGTAGACCAGTTTTGGCCCTTTTACTCAATCAATGTTAATGGGATATTTACAATGGTGATGTACCACAGACCTTGTAACTCACACCTGGATATTTTCTGACGTTTGCCTCGCAAACGTTATGCTTTGGGTTTCGCTTTCCATAATGATTATCCAAAAAATGTAGCTTTTTTGATGTAATTTAATTTTTAATTGAATTTCTTTTTTTAATTTAATATAATATGCTTTTGTTTAGCAGATGTAATTGTGGTGTTCTATCCTATCCAATGTTTCCTATATTTCTAAGCAGATTATCTATGCTGTATTCTGATAAAATTCCCCTCATTGGAGTTACTGTAGTACACTGGATCATGCACCTGTACATCTGTCAAACTTTATTTCCTGTTTGGCATGTGCTTGTTAGAATGGTTTATTGCTAATCTAGTACAAAATTCTACTGCAAAACAATACAAAACATTTCCATGAACAACTATCTATAATGTATACTGTTGGCAGCAGCCTAAAGTAGTAACCTAACCTGAACAGTGAAAGGGAAATGGGATAAAAATGTTGCTAAATGTTTTATGAAATTGTTTCCTTTGGACAAATGTCAAAGTCAAAGTCAAAGTTGTTTATTTATCAAATGCAGGTAACTCATTATTTGGTTCTGTATTGTTTTATTTAATATGTAAGGCACAGTGGTCAGACAGGACAGGCAGACATACACAAATAATGAAAAAAAAAAATACAGTAAATTGCTAAAGAACCAGAACTTTGTGGATAGATATAGTTTCTGCTTTCGTGGGCTCTGCGTGTCATAAGCAACAGGGGGACTCGCCAAGGGACCCCGTGAAAACTGCTTGCAATTCTAGTATTTGTTTTTGCTTCACTGAGTTTTATTTTCTCTAAAATATTCAATAGGTTTTGTTTGACAATATTGGCATAAATCTGATTCCATAGTGGACTGGAAAAAAAGGTTTTGTTTGACAATATTGGCACAAATCTGATTTCATAGTGGACTGGAAAAAAAAGGTTTTGTTTGACAATATTGGCACAAATCTGACTCCATCGTGGAAAAAAAGTTTTTGTTTAACAATATTGGCACAAATCTGATTCCATAGTGGACTGGAAATAAAAGAGTTGCCACAAACAAGGAAAGGGAGGAGGTGGGAGGTGTTAGAAGCAACTCTAAACTGAACTCTGCGCGACTTCACCGGCAAAATCTGCATGATTTTGTGATTCACATGAACAAATCTTTTAGAGCAGTGATTCAATACACCCAGTTCACTAAAGATTCGAATCGTTCAGGATTTGCACATCACCAGTCTGCTGTTACCTGGCAGCACAATTGGCTTCCATATCCAGAAAGATATCAAAAAACATTGACAAACCTTTCTAATCGTTACAGTGGGTATCTAGTCAATGAAACTATATAGGATTTCCTAGTATTGTACTATACTCATGGAGAGATCAACATAATAACGGTTTCAGTCTTAACTTAAATAAAATAATTTCTGCTGTTAATTATAAAACCTCTCTGAAGACCTATCATTTTCAACATCATTATTTATTATTTTATTCAATGTTGAAAAACATTTGTCTGACTCTGGGACCCCCCGAAATCAAAAAATATATTTTTATGAGGGGTCCCTAGTGACTTATGGAGGGTCCCTAGAGACTTATAGAGGGTCCCTAGTGACTTATGAAGGGTCCCTAGTGGCTTATGAAGGGTCCCTAGTGACTTATGAAGGGTCCCTAGTGACTTATGAAGGGTCCCTAGTGACTTATGAAGGGTCCCTAGTGACTTATGAAGGGTCCCTAGTGACTTATGAAGGGTCCCTAGTGACTTATGAAGGGTCCCTAGTGACTTATGAAGGGTCCCTAGTGACATATGGAGGGTCCCTAGTGACTTATGGAGGGTCTCTAGTGACTTATGAAAGGTCCCTAGTGACTTATGAAGGGTCCCTAGTGACTTATGAAAGGTCCCTAGTGACTTAGGAAGGGTCCCAGGCACTCTGCATTTTGTACCAAGGTGCCACTGATCAAGATTCTTCCTAAAATCTCTGGACAAAGCTCATCTGTAATTATTGACTCGCTGGTCATCAGATCATGGAAAATATTGATTTGTCTTTTAAAACTCGTGCTGTTATTATCTTCACTCAGCATACTGTAGCAATGTCTTCCCCTCATGGTCTGTCTCCTCTCTAGTTTTCCTCAAAATTTCCAACTCAACTATAGAGGTTTTCTTAGCCACTGTGCATTATTTACTTTTTGTTGCTTAGTCATTAAGGTTTTAGGCCTGGTATCTGTGTAAGGGCTATCTGTAAACTGTATGTGCTTTGTAAAACCTGAATGTACATGCTATACAGCGGATGGTTAGTACTCTACATTTGAGTTTAATCTGATGTGAAAATGGTTTATAAATAAAAATTAATTGATTGACTGGGAAGATGGGTGACTAGGTTTTTACTGAGCACATTTCAAAATAGACAAAACAATATGATATCAGGTGCTGATATCAGGTGCTCTTTAAAATAAATAAATTCAAGGCAGAGAGAACATGAGCATGAAACGACAACTTTACAAGCTTAGGTCAACTAATAATAGATATTGTGGTTGAAAAAACCTTCTCTATAGTACTTCACATTGGTGAAATCGTAAAAAAACATGGCCTCTATGAAAATGTGTATGTATGTATGTGTACGTGGTTGGAAGAATTTGGTTTCACACATGCATCGGTAAACCTAAGAACACAAATACATTTATTGTTTAAGACTTTCAAGTTCAAGTTTCCATACACACTTGACAGTCACTTTTCTTGTCATGTACATTTCTTTGATCAACATCAAAGTTTGGCATGCGTTTTTTGTTTGTCCTCAAAAGTGTTTTATCTAATGTCAAGTTGTACATTTTTCAATAGAACTGACTGAAAAGGAAAGAAATACATAGATCAGCCATAACATTATGACAGGTGAAGTGAATAACCCTGATAATCTCGTTATTATGGCACCAAGTTAACATTTTGCCCTCAAAGTTGATGTGGGGGGATCTGCGTGGCATAGTGGGCTAAGTCGCTGCATTGCAGGACAGTCTACGTCATAATACTCAGGGGTTCAAGCCTGACTATGGGTTCTGTGGCATTTCCCTGACCTCCGAAGGAGGCAAATCAAATTGGCATAGCGCTGCCTGGGATTTTGAAAAAAACAAGCAGAATCATCTACCTTGCACCGTCGCTCTCCAGAGACTCCGTGTGTACAGATCAGGTTCCTCTAAATTCATCCTGCATCTGTCCAAGGAGTTGCAGAGCTGCTGACAAGGCAGGGTTAGTGGGAATTGGGCGGGGAGGAAAAATGGGGAAAGAATATACATACAGTCCTTTCAACGGTATTCCCTAATGGCATCTGTGTGATGTGCTGGACAAACAAGTCAGATCCAGAGGCCCCACCTCACAACTTACAGGACTTAAAGGATCCGCTGTGTGCTGGACAAACAAGTCAGATCCATGGAGGCCCACCTCGCAACTTACAGGACTTAAAGGATCCGCTGTGTGCTGGACAAACAAGTCAGATCCATGGAGGCCGCACCTCGCAACTTACAGGACTTAAAGGAGTGTTCCACAGTAAATCAGTTTCATAGTATACCATTTACAAACGTTACCATAGATGATTTATGTCATATACACGTCTGTTCTTTTTCAATATATCAGAGAAAAGCTGATAGTATATTTCAGTTCCTTTCGCATCTACTGGGGGGCTTCTGTATCCGTCTAAAGTTGAGTTACCACAACTCCCAGAATTCCAAGCGAATTTAGTGCCTGTCCCCGCTTGAACACACCGACACAGAACGGGCAATTCAACAGCACACCTCTGTAGAGCTGACGCTAGAAAGTTATACATATTTGTTTATGAAATTGTAGTCTAATTTCTATTCATCATGCCCGTTT
>JACXGM010040273.1:0-10359 GCA_016801145.1 Umbra pygmaea
CACTGATGCAAAACAGAGAAATACAGAGCATGAAGAACTAAGGATAGGGTAACTTTTGAATGGGGACAATCTCATTATTTTCTTTATTGCTGTGTTTTATTTAATGATTGTGCTATTCTGTGATGCTTTTAGTTTAATCTGAATTCAAATAGAAATGTGTTACGCCCGATCACTCATGTCTTTTTAAAAAATGGTTCACATCTTACAAATCCTACTAGGGTATGGAAATTTCAACACACTAACCTGATCACCGGTGACCAGGCGGCTGCCAGAGCTGCTCCACTCCAGCAGGGTGATGCAGGTGCTGTGTGTGGCCGGCAGCTGTGTCTGTTCTCCAGAGGGGTGCGTAAGTAGCAGCACCTCGCCTGTCTCCCAACCCAAAGCCAGCAGTGGTTTGGTGGGGTGCCAGCGCAGCACTGTGGGCTGAAAAGGACGCTCCACGTGACAGCTTTCTACATGCTCCCCCTATACCAGAAAAGAGGAGCAGGTTGATCACTACATTAGTAGCAGTTTAATACTAATCTACATCCAAGCAGTGAAACAGTGGGTGACCCAAAGTATTACTAAGCTTCTTGTGTTTACTGAGTTGAACTGTGCAGTTCAAATGCATTTATTCTAAGTCTTTTCAGTTGATAAATGTGAGTTAAGCATCAGTTGTTTTACAAGGCAAGTTGACAGAGAACATATTCTTACTAACACCAAGGGCCTGGTTAAGGGGCATTGACAGATGGCAGAATGGGGTGCAGCTGTGGGTGTGTGGTTTGGGGGCTCACCTGTTGGAGGTAGAGGTCTATGTTGCCTCCGGTGGTGGGGCTGTTGGAGGCCACTGCAAGTACTGGCTGAGTGGGATGCCATGCCACCTGAGAGTGGGACCCACTGGAGTCAGGGGCGTCAATACAGTGATCAAAGTACACAGCCATGTCTTTTGTGACCTGACCTGTAAAATATGAGAAACAAAAGGGGTATGGAGAATGTAGAGGAATACAAATTCATGAGCAGGGTCCGAAAATGGCATACACGTAATTGGAACAGGGTTAGCTAGCGACCTATACGTTAGCTTCTGTAGCTTACAAAAACCTGCCTTAAAGATGTGCTGTACCTGTCAATTGGATAGCTAACGTTATCTTGCAAAACAGTCCGTTGTACAGTAGATACTACTATTGTTGGTTAGGTTATTCAAACAGACTGTTCAAAACGTGCCCTAGTTATTTGTGAACGTTACGTTATGTACTGTACCGGTATTAGTATTAGACCATGCCACATTACATTACAAGCTTGACAATAATATGGCTAGTTATACTAAAAAGGCAAACTCACATCGGCTTCCACAAAAGCTACCATTAGCTAAAGTTAGCTACTGGCGTTAATCTATTGCACATGCATTGCATGATGAGGCCTGTTTTTGTGATGCAAAAATAGCATGCGATATTATTTGTTTCGAGGGACTTCCAAATATTGAAAAGTTCCAAATTACCTGAAAATCTGTCTTCTTTCCTCCGTCGACAAATAGATCAATTCTGGGAAACACATGAATGTCAAAAGGCAAATCCACTGTTGTTTTTCTTTGCTGCGGCTACACTTTCAGAGGAAAAAAGCGTCTCTTCTAGTTACCCCGACAACCTAGCAGGGAGGAGCTACGGAAACGACCGAGTGTGTAAAGCGGTGTGAATCGACCTGTAACAACGGCAGGATTAATTATAACTGAAGTAAAATAAATGTTTGAATACAAACGTATGTTACTCTACTCAAAACATGTGTTGATTTTGGAGACGTGTGCATATTGTAGGTAGATTTATTCAATATTCACTTTTAGTTTTGCCTATAATCTGTACACTGACACCAATGTAACATCATAAGGGTTGGAAATTAAGCACGTTTTTCAAGGTGTATGACCTCTCTACATTAACCTGCAGCAGAAAGGAGCTTAGACCTATTTACCCATTTGTATTAGTTTTTTTCACCGTTACTACTAGTTTTCCTACCTCTTCTCCCCGTAAATTTTAAACCCTCTCCTCCCCCTGTAACTATTCCTTCGTTCAGGGATGGTCGACTGGCAGCCCTCAATTAGTGTGGCCCACAAGTTAATTCCAAATATTAAAAACGCTTCAAGGGTGATTGACGCTAAAGGCCTGAAGATGCTTTTGAAGATGCTCTTGACCAAGTTGTCTACACATCACAATTTGGCCCTTGTCAAAGTTGCTTAAATCCTTACGCTTGCCCATTTTTCCTCAAATTTAATGAGCATCTCTAAAAACTTTGGCTCTCGTGGCGTGTTCCCGGTCTGCAGTGGTAAGTACCTATCAAAAGTGGTCCAAGAAAGGAAAAGCGGTGACAGGGTCATGGGTGTATGTGGGGAGTGAAGTGATGTGTGTGGGGAGTGAAGGCTGACTTCGGGTGGTCCAATCCAATGGATGACCTACTGAAGCTCAAATTGCTGAAAAAGTGAATGCTGGTTCTGATAGAAAGGTGTTAGAACATGCATCGCAGTTTGATGCGTAAGAAGCTGCTGTTTTGGCGCCAAAAGGGGGACCTACACAATATTACGCATATATTTTGTTTTCATTAAATTAGTATGTAAAATAATGGGTGTAACGGGTTCATTGGTGTTGTTATAGGTCCCAAAACAAACAATAGCAGCACCCAAATTGGACTTCCATATATATACACACACTGGGTACAGAAAGTATTCAGACCCCTTTAAATGTTTCACTATTTGTGTCATTGCAGCCATTTGATAGAATCAAAAAAGTTCATTTTATTTCTCATTAATGTACACTCAGCACCCCATCTTGATAGAAAAAAACTGAAATGTAGAAGTATTTGCAAATTTATTAAAAAAGAAATACTGAAATGTTACATAGTCATAAGTATTCAGCCCCTTTGCTCAGTATTGAGTAGAAGCACCCTTTTGAGCTAGTACAGCCATAAGTCTTCTTGGGAATGATGCAACAAGTCTTTCACACCTGGATTTGGGGATCCTCTGCCATTTTTCCTTCCAGATCCTCTCCAGTTCCAGCAGGTTGGATGGTGAATGTTGGTGGACAGCCATTTTCAGGTCTCTGCAAAGATGCTCAATTGGGTTCAGGTCAGGGCTTTGACTGAGCCAGTCAAGAATGGTCACAGAGTTGTTTTTCGAAGCCACTCCTTCGTTATTTTAGCTGTGTGCTTAGTGTCATTGTTTTATTGGAAGGTGAACCTTCGGCCCAGTCTGAGGTCCTGAGCATTCTGGATGAGGTTTTCTTCCAGGATATCTCTGTACTTGGCCGCATTCATCTTTCTTCAATTGCAACCAGTCGTCCTGTCCCTGCAGCTGAAAAACAGCCACATAACATGATGCTGCCACCACCATGTTTCACTGTTGGGATTGTATTGGGCAGGTGATGAGCAGTGCCTGGTTTTCTCCACACATACTGCTTAGAATTAACGCCAAAAAGTTCAATCTTGGTCTCATCAGACCAGAGAATCTTATTTCTCGTAGTCTGGGAGTTCATGTGTTCTTTGGCAGACTCTATGTAGGCATTCATATGTCTTGCACTGAGGAGAGGCTTCTGTTGGGCTACTCTGCCATAAAGCCCTGACTGGTGGAGGTCTGTGGTGATAGTTGACTTTGTGGAACTTTCTCCCATCTTCCTACTGCATCTCTGGATCTCAGCCACAGTGATCCTTGGGTTCTTTTTTACCTCTCTCACCAAGGCTCTTCTCTTCTTTTGGCAGTACAGCCAAGTCTAGGAAGAGTTCTGGTTGTCCCACACTTTTTCCATTTAAGGATTATGGAGGCCACTTTGCTCTTAGGAACCTTGAGTGCTGCAGAAATTATTTTGTAACCTTGGCCACATCTGTGCCTTGCCACAATTCTGTATCTGAGCTCCTCGGGTAGTTGCTTCAACCTCATGATTCTCATTTGCTCTGACATGCACTGTGAGCTGTAAGGTCATATATAGACAGGTGTGTGCCTTTCCTAATCAAGTCCAATCAGTGTAATTAAACACAGCAGGACTCCAATGAAGGAGTAGAACCATCTCAAGGAGGATCAGAAGAAATGGAAAGCAGCATGTGAGTTAAATATGAGTGTCACAGCAAAGGGTCTGAATACTTATGACCATGTGTTATTTCAGTTTTTCTTTTTTAATAAATTTGCACAAATTTCTACATTTCTGTTTTGTTCTGTCAGGATGAGGTGCTGACTGTACATGCATGAGAAATAAAATAAAATAAAACTTTTTTGAGTTGATCAAATGGCTGCAACGAAACAAAGAGTGTAAATTTTAAAGGGGTCTGAATACTTTCTGTACCCGCTGTATATATACTGTTGTATGCAAAGGTTTAGGCACCCCTGACAATTTCCATGATTTTCATTTATAAATAATTGGGTGATTGGGTCAGCAATTTCACTTTGATCTATCAAATAACTGAAGGGCACAGTAATATTTCGGTAGTGAAATGAGGTTCATTGGATTAACGGAAAATGTGCAATATGCATCAAAACAAAATTAGACAGGTGCAGAAATTTGGGCACCCTTGTCATTTTGTTGATTTGAATACCTGTAACTACCTAGCACTGATTGGAACACACAATTGGTTTGGTGAGCTCATTAAGCCTTGAACTTCATAGACAGGTGCATCCAATCATGAGACATGGTATTTAAGGTGGCCAATTGCAAGTTCTTGTTCTCTTTGACTCTCCACTGAAGAGTGGCAAGATGGGGGCTTCAAAACAACTCAAATGACCTGAAAACAAAGATTGTTCAACATTATGGTTTAGGGGAAGGCTACAAATAGCTATCGCAGAGATTTAAGCTGTCAGTGTCCACTGTGAGGAACATAGTGAGGAAATAGAAGACCACAGACACAGTTCTTGTTAAGGCCAAAAGTAGCAGGCCGAGTAAAACATCAGTAAGGCAAAGGCGACGGATGGTGTGAATGGTCAAAAACAGCACACAGACAACCTCAAAAGGACTACAACATCATCTTGCTGCAGATGGTGTCACTGTGCATCATTCACCAATTCAGTGCACTTTGCACAAGGAGAAGCTGTACGGGAGAGTGATGCAGAACAAGCCTTTTCTGCACACACGCCACAAACCGAGTCGCTTGAGGTATGCAAATGCACATTTGGAGGAGCCAGCTTCATTTTGGATGAAGGTGCTGTGGACTGATGAAACAATGATGGAGTTATGTGGTCATACAAGGGGCGTTATGCATGGTGGAAAAAGAACACACCAGTCCAAGACAAACACTTGCTACCCACAGATTTGGTTGAGGATCCATCATGCTGTGGGTCTGTGTGGCCAGTGCCGGTACTGTGAATCTTGTTAAAGTTGTGGGTTGCATGGATTCCACTCAATATCAGCAGATACTTGAGACTAATGTAGAGAAATTAGTCACTTGTCTTTCAACAAGACAACGACCCAAAACCCTGCTCAAAATATACTCTGGCATTTATGCTAGAGGAACAAGTACAATGTTCTGGAATGTCCATCCCAGTCCCCAGACCTGAATATAATTGAAAATCTGTGGGGTGATTTGAAGTGGGCTGTCCATGCTTGGCAATCATCAAACCTGGATGAACTGGAGATGTTTTGCAAGGACAAATTATCCAAAATACCTTCACCCAGAATCCAGACAGTCATTACAGGCTACAGGAAGCATCCAGAGGCTGTTATTTCTGCTAAAGGAGGCTCGACTAAATATTGGTGTGATATTTCAAAATGAAATTGTTGATCCAAACACCCAAATATTTATAAATGAAAATCATTGAAATTGTCAGGGGTGCCTAAACTTTTGCATACAACTGTATATATTAAACTTAACAAGCAATTAGAATAAACTACATATTTTTGATGTTTGTCCTGCTGTTCCTTCTTTTGGCTCTCAATATAATCCTTAGGGTTTTGGCAATTTTTCCTCAATCACCCCTCTTGAATCAAACTTCACATCAACCTATATTTCAGCGTGTTACTGACAGCGTTCCCCTTGTCTCCCCTTTGTCTTCTCCTATATAGGAAACACAGCACAGTTGATTAACCCAACTGCGTCTCTATCCTCTCCCCACTGGGTGTCGCCATCTCCGACACCACTGGGTGTCATGCGCCAGACAAAGGCACCTGATCTCGTCGAGATAGCGTTTCCAAGGTCCCGACTAGGTCTGTACACTACCTGAAATGAAAACGGCTGCAGAGACATAAACTGGTCAATCTACTGTTGGCCTCCTTGTGTCTAGGCATCCACCAGAGAGGTGCATGATCTGTAACTAACTGGAATGACATGCCTGGGAGGTAATATATTTGAGATCCTCCAATGACCACTTTATTGCCAACGCTTCTCTTTCTATGGTGGCGTACTTCTTCTCCCTGTCCATTAATTTCAGACTGATGAACAACACTGGGTATTCATCGAGCCACTGCCCCTGAGATAAAACAGCATTGAGGCCAGTCTCAGAAGAGTCAGTGTGGACCGTAAGGTGCTTTGTGAAACCCGGAGCTTGCAGGAATGGTTCCGAATAGAGAACCTTCTTCAGTCGTTGGAAAGCTTGTTCCTCCGCTGCGCCCCACCACACCATCTTGGGTTGAGTTTTTCAGGTGAGGTCCATCAACGGAACAGCTGTCTGCATAATCTTGGATGAACCCCCGGTAATAGCCTGTGATTCCCAGGAAGGCCCCCACCCCCTTCTCCTGGGGTCAGGGGCATTCCTGAATGGTCCTTGTCTTGTTCCCCTGTGGTTGATGAGACCACTGCCAATTTTGTAGCACAGATATTCTGCCTCTCTTCATCTCAGGCAATCCTTCTTGGGATTGGCTGTAAATCCAGCTGCCTCCAGGGTAGCTAGCACAGCTTGGAGTCTTTGGATATGTTCTTCCCAAGTTGTCCTGTGTACTACCACATCATCAATATATGCTGCCGCATAGTCTTGATGAGGTCTCAGCAGAGTATCTGTAAGCTGCTGAAAAGTGGCCGCTGTGCCATGGAGAACGAAGTAACCTTACATATTAAAGAAGGGTCTTATTGCGATGTTCAGGCGCCAGGGGTACCTTCCAGTATTCTTTTTTAAGGTCCAGGTTTGAAATGTACTGTGCCTGGCCCAATCGCTCGATAAGCGTGTCTACCCTTGGCATAGGGTAAGCATCAAAAGTGGACACAGCATTGAGACCTCAGAAGTCATTACAGAACCTTGGGGTCCCTTCTGGCTTTGGCACCAGCACTATCGGACTGGGCCACTCGCTGGTCGATGGGCTTATCACCCCCATCCTTAGCATCTCCTACGTTTTCTTGTATACTATTGCCCGTTGAGCCTAAGGTATCCGATATGGACTCAACCGTACCTTCTTCTCTGGTTCTGTGTGTATATAATGGTACAGCAAGGCCATCTGCCCAGGGGAGGTAGAAAAGACACACTGGAACTAGGTCACGCACAGTTCAACTGCCTCTCCATAAGGGACCAACACTTTTCTGTCTTCAGCCCCTTTTGGTTAGGCCACTCCCAGCAATGTTACGGCTTCCCTTTCCTCATTGGCCTTCAACACATTAATACGGTACACTTGTTCTTTTCTTCGGTGCCCAGGTTGGCGCACTCAGAAATTCACAGGTGAGATTTTTTCCATCACCACATAAGGTCATTGCCATTGAGCCAATAGCTTATGTCCTGGTTTGGGTACCAACAAAATAACTTTCTACCCCTGGCAAAAATCCTGTGGCTTTGTGGCCCTCAAATTTTCCCATGTCTGCCTTAGTTAAAGTAAACATAATGTGTTCTCAGTCGACTTAACTGGTGAATTACACACTTTGCAAATCCTTGTAAACTCAATAAATATTAATTAAATAAATAGCTGCCCAAATAAAAAAAAGTATATTTAAATTATACTCCAGTATTATACTTCTAGTATACTTATGTTTAACCATAAGTATGTATTCAATGTATTGAAGTATATTTAAAGTATACTTTCAAAATATAAATACCAAAATAATATATTAGAAGTATATTTAGGATAAATAAAATACATTTTAAGTACATTTAAATATACTTTTTTTTTACTTGGGTGACTCCATGTGATGGCCTAGGTTCATGAAAATTATATCATGGTAATGTGGCCAGAAAGAGATGGAGATGCATTTGGTTTAGTTATGAATATTATGGATATTTATTCAAATTCCCTGAAAGGATGAAAAAAGAATTCTCTGAAATGCTTTGGGTAGGTCAATAAAACTAGCTGCACAGAAAATGTATCCAAATTATCAGAATGACCACAGCAGCTTCATCTATTGGGATTTCAGACAGTTGTAGTGAGAGGTGATGGGTCTGCAATGATAAGAGGCAGATAGCTTCGAAATGATCATCCAGCCCAGATGATTAGTAAAGATTTAATCAATAGCCTTGTCCCATCGCTGTTTGGCACAGTAAACATTACAAAACAAACAGAATAGCATACTGAGCCATGTCTACATTCATGGTCTTCCTCTCCGTGAAGGACTAGGACACTATGTGTATTTGTTTAAGCAAACACTACTTCCTGCACAATTAAATGCAAACAATATACAGGAGTTTTCCTTCATAGGAAAGACAGGAAAAAAGATATCCTTTACACACTTAAATACATGTTGTTTATTTTTGTTAAATGACAATCTTTTCCTTTCAATTTGAAGATGTATTTTTGGCCATTTGTATAATTCTATTGACAGTGGGAAAGGGGTTGAGTCAGATTTAAAGCCAAGCTACTACAAAGGTACATGGGCTGTGGAGGCATTGGCTTGGATGACTGGACCAACTTAGGCAACCCTTTATTGTCTAACATTTCAACTGGTAAATTAATTAGGTCATTATTTCTAACAAAAATGAGAAATGTTATATCTTCACAAAAAACATCTAAAGCCTAAAAAAACAACAATCTGAAACAGTCACATGACCTCAGCTCCAGCCTCAGATGACCATGTACCGCTGCATGATCCAGAACTGGCCCACAGATCTTTCACTTCCATTTCCACTGATCTTTACCACTTGTGTCCAATAAAATATAAACTGTTTAAAAAAACAGTCACATTGGCAACAATCTGATTATGTGATTTCAGTCTCACGATCGTTCTCTCTCTGACACGCACGCACACCTTCTTTCCTTTGACTTGGCACAAGTTCACTGGCTCCCGGATATGCTGGGCCAGCTGCACCTGCAATGCTAGCTCAAAGGACATCCTTCAGAGTCCAGGATCCGCCACATCCTCTGGCCCTCTGCCAGACAGTTTCTGGTTGCAAGCATCATTTGCAATCCTGTCACAAACAGTGACACGAAGCAGTCACTAATGCCAATATAGAAAAAGTCTATGACGTTGTAACTATGACTGCAGGCCCAGTGCAGTAGGGTTCAGTCCAGTCTTAAGACTCTTCTCCAGCAGTACCAGGCTCTGCACAGCCAGGTTCCTACAGTCTGCATCAGGGTCACCTTCAGCTACATCTGTCAACAGAACAACAGGTGGGAAGATCTGTCAACAGAACAACAGGTGGGAACATCTGTCAACAGAACAACAGGTGGGAACATCTGTCAACAGAACAACAGGTGGGAACATCTGTCAACAGAACCACAGGTGGGAACATCTGTCAACAGAACCACAGGTGGGAACATCTGTCAACAGAACCACAGGTGGGAACATCTGTCAACAGAACCACAGGTGGGAACATCTGTCAACAGAACAACAGGTGGGAACATCTGTCAACAGAACCACAGGTGGGAACATCTGTCAACAGAACCACAGGTGGATGTATTTGTATCTACATTCACATAAACAGGTTCACATGACCAATAACAATTTACAAGGCAGTTTGAGTTTCCAAATGCTGCCCACTGCTACCTGGATTCATTCCCAGGGCACAGCATTTAGTCAGCCATAATACCAAATTGTACACTAAAATATTGGGAGAACATGAAGGTTCATTTGAGAAATGCTGAGTACATACAAGTGTCCATGATTCTGTATTGTAACCTTTATTAGATGTGTAGTCTTGGTATGTCATATTCAAAATATGAAAATATGACTACTAGTAATTTACCTTTGTAGAATTACATTTTTTATTGCTTAATATGTGATGTAAACAGACAATAAGTACAGAATAGAATTTCCTGGATTCCTTCCATTTCCCAGAAATGCTCACACCAGCTGTGTGTGTATGTGGGTGATATCCCTGACTGACGAACAATGAGCAGCTGCATAAACATATGGACTGCACTACTTTATCATATTCATCCATATAATCGCTTTAAATTGTACCTTGAATTTTGTATTATGGGAGAGAAGGGTGTTTAGTGTTTGAGTCAGACAAAAATAAACGGAGAATGAGTAAGGTAGTTATACACTATAATATACTATAATTGTAAT
>JACXGM010040274.1:0-10391 GCA_016801145.1 Umbra pygmaea
ACGATTGTATAATTAGAAGACGATTATATAATTTCACCTTAAAGTTTTCTTCTTCATTGGCTCCTATGGCGAGGAAAAGGCTTAAGGTGATTTAATGTTCCTAAACAATGATCAATATTAACCAAATTTATCTCTCATATTGCTCATCATAACCACTGAAAATTATAAAAACAACTAACCCAAATTCCAATTATTTTATTTTTTTTTTATTTTGCTGATCCGAAAAATGATCCGATCCGTGACTCTGATCCGAAAACCGATCCGATCCGTGAGTTTCATGATCCGTTGCACCCCTAATAGGCAGTCCTGATGGGCCCCCATGTTCCTCAACCCCCCCCCCAAAAAAAATGTGTGCTACCAAGCTACTTATAATACTGATTAGCCAATTATTGCTAATTGTTTACATTATAGTTTATCAGTTTAAAATGAAACATGTTTCAAATTAGGCTATTATAATGGTGTGTTCTTGATATAAACTCACCTTGTCTCAAATCCAAAGAGGATGAGGGGTCTGTTGCTACTTCACTCCCTGGTGTGACAGTTTTTGAAACTGAGGGTATGTGTTGGTACCATTCTTTATTCTTGGCTGTGTTCTTAGGCAAAATTGTGAGTGAGCCTACTCCCTTGGCTGAGAAGCAACCCCACACATGAATGGTCTCAGGATGCTTTACTGTTGGCATGACGCAGGACTGACGGTAGCGCTCACCTTGTCTCCTCCAGACAAGGTGTTTTCTGGATGGCCCAAACAATGGGAAAGGGGATTCATCAGAGAAAATGACTTTACCTCAGTCCTAAGCAGTCCAATCCCTGTAGCTTTTGCAGAATATCAGTCTGTCCCTCACGTTTTTCCTGGAGAGAAGTGGCTTCTTTGCTGCCCTTCTTGAGACCAGGCCTTCCTCCAAAAGTCTCTGCTTCACTATGCATGCAGATGCACTCAAAATTGCCTGCTGTCATTCCTGAGCAAGCTCTGCACTGGTGGTGCTCTGATCCCACAGCTGAATCTTGCTGGACTTTCTTGGGCACCCTAACGCCTTCTTCACAACAATTGAACCTCTTTCCTTGAAGTTCTTGATGATCCGATAAATGGTTGATTTAGGGTCAATCGTACTAGCAGCAATATCCTTGCCTGTGAAGCCCTTTTTGTCCAAGGCAATGATGACGGCCGATGTTTCCTTGCAGGTTACCCAATTAAATTCAACAACTTTATTAATCCCACAAGGGGCAATTGGTTTAGAGCAAATACAGCAATGCACATGTACAACAACACAGAAGCCTACATGAAGGCCTACACAAACAGAAGCCTGACATGAGCTTGAGGTTTTTCTAAGTGTTTTAAAGGAAATGGAAAGCTTTGCATCTTCTACACCTCTTCCTGCCTGATAGGCAAACTGAAGAGGATCAAGTTTCTTTGTATATGACAGAATAAGCTTTTTAATAATATTTTCAAATGTCTTCATAAACAAAAATGTGAGGGCGACCGGGCTAAAATCATTGAGTTTCTTAGGATTGGTGATCTTTGGCACTATAATAACTATGGAAGATTTCCAGATAACTGGGATTTTACCACATTCCAGTGACATCTGGAAAATATGATGTACAACACCACTTAGCTGCTGTGCACAGTGGTGAAGTATACGTCCACCAATATTATCCGGGGCAGGAGCCTTCCTGATGTTGACCCATTTGAGAAAGTTCCCGACACAGTCTTCAATAAAAATATCACCACTAGGCAAAGCAAGTGATTCCCTGGGGAGGGATATATTCTCAGAAAAGTATTTTTCAAAGTGGGAATAAAACATGTTAAACCTATTTGGTAGATCTGTTTCATTTATTCCCTCTATTTTGATGGGTTTTCTATCTGATCCACTGTCTTTCTGGGTACATGAGGCCATGTTTGACAGAGGAAGAACAATGATTTCAAGCACCACCCTCCTTTTAAAGCTTCCAGTCTGTTATTCTAACTCAATCAGCATGACAGAGTGATCTCCAGCCTTGTCCTCGTCAACACTCTCACCTGTGTTAATGAGACAATCACTGACATGATGGCAGCTGGTCCTTTTGTGGCAGGGCTGAAATGCAGTGGAAATGTTTTTGTGGGATTAAGTTCATTTTCATGGCAAAGAGGGACTTTGCAATTCATTGCATCTCATCTGATCACTCAAATTGCAATCATGAACACTGAGGCAGCAGACTTTATGAAAATTTGTATTTGTGGCATTCTCAAAACTTTTGGCCACGACTGTACATACACACACACTGCCACTAGCAGAAAAAAATAATCCATCCATCAACATCAGACCTGAAGACATTTACCCTACTGAACATCTCAATTGATGCAAAACTAGGCATTGATGCCAAACTCTAAAGTCTTCCGGACCTACACTCTTATTTTTGGAAAGATAATACACAGTGGATTCATTGTGCCATTGTACCTTCTCTGTCTTCCATCTTCTCATCATTTGTCCAAAAGAATGTTATGAATATTCAACTTGTCTAGCTTAATAAATGGTAGAGCAGTAGAATGCTCACAAACTTTGGAGCACCACGGTAAGTGAATAACCAAAAACAGCAAAACTAAAAAGAATAGACCAAATAATATATACACACCAAAGAATAGACCAAATAATATACACACACACACACATATATTTATACAAGACACAGGAATGTTCTTAATATAGATATTAAAATGTGTGGGTCTATTTACTGTACGTAGTTACCTGTAGTGGTCCCAGGATGGAGCTGGTGGTGTACATGAAGAACAGTCGGAGGTAGCTCAAAACGTTGGCGAAGGCAAACAGGCCCTCGGCCACTAGGATGGGGTGGAATGCATCCCAGTTCTTCCTTTCTGTGTCCTCCTCATTTTTAAACTGGGAGAGACAGAGAACATCATGGTAATTCACACACACATTTTGTTTTACTCTACAAAGGTCCCTCAAATATTATTCTCTTTCAAAATCTGACTTTGCTTAACCCCAAAAACCTAGCCTTTATACTAATCCTAAACCCACTTGTAACTTTTTCCCTACACCTAACCCCAAGCTGAAAAATCTTTCCTCATGAAGCCATGCAACATCTTTCTTTTTTACAGAGATTTTTGAGAGATTTTTGACCCCATCACAACTGTGAAACACATAGACACACCTTGCTATGGGCCACTATCTTGAGGGCAAATGTAGACAGGTAGAGAGAATTCATGACGAAGCTCAGTTGATTTCTCGACTCGTCCAAGAAGTCCTCTAAGCCCTCATACCACAGACGCTTCACATCCGACCACACCATTCCTAGACAGCAGCAAAACATTCAGCATAAGCAAAAAGGTAACAGGAAACTATTTTAGACACATCACGCCCAGCAAGGGAGCAATTTACAATTACAAGGCAGTGAAACAGATGAACAGGAAAGTTACAGTATTTTCTACTCAAGCACAGACTGTTCTCATTCCAGACATTTCACAATGAGCTCCAGATTCAACAGGGAACACCATAAATTATCCAATAGAAAGACTACTGGGCTTTATTGTCAATGTAAGAAACAGAAACCAAAGGATTTGTGTGGGGAATTTCTATAATCCGGTAAAGTTGTAAAGTATTATCCCCCAGTGTTTGTAGTAAGTACAGTATGTTTCCTGAGTTGTTTGGAAATAATATTAGGTTGTCATTCAGCTGATGTATATGGCTGTAAAGAACAACACACACTACATTACCTGTCACATACATACATTTGTTAAAGTCCACAGGTCATTATATGGATTTAAATGAACTCTCAAATATTCTTAAGTACCAACTCAGGAAGAACAGCAGGAAGTTCCAGCTGAACTCTGCTTCAGACCATCATCATATGTGGGCTACACAGAGCATGTATCAGGTTAATATAAAGTAAGTGTACCTATCCATTCTGAAAGGCTTGGTTGTAAATAGGGTGAGTTTGTGTAGCCTGGTTGTAGATTTGTCATATCTATCTCTGTGATTGAAGCCATATTAAGAAATAGTGAGTGACAGCACTGACAGACCTGAGACCAGGCTAGGGTACCTAGTCAACTGGAGGGTTAACAAACTGTAGAGCAGAACTCTTTTCTATCTGGCATTCAGTGCATTCACCCCTTGCTGGGTCCTGCAGGGATTCACTGGCAAGAACAGGTTTCTGATGATAATTGTTTTGCTTATTAGAATTTGGTTAGTGTTGGCACTAATGTACACACAAACACAGGGACATTAAGCAATCTGACTTCCAAGTTAATGTAATACCTCTGTGGGCTTCTTGGATTGACATGAGGAAAGACAGGGAGGAAGGAAAGACAGGAAGGAAGGAAAGACAGGAAGGAAGATAAGATGGATGAAGGGCAGGAATGGAGGAAGAAAAGATAGAGAAGAAGGAAGACAGAGAGGAAGGAAATACAGAGAGTAAGGAAAGACAGAGGAAGGACAGGTAGGAAGGAAAGATGGAGAGGAAGGAAATACAGAGAGGAAGGAAAGACAGAGGAAGGACAGGTAGGAAGGAAAGATGGAGAGGAAGGAAATACAGAGAGGAAGGAAAGACAGAGGAAGGACAGGCAGGAAGGAAAGATGGAGAGGAAGGAAAGACAGAGAGGAAGGAAAGACATGGAGGAAGGAAAGACAGGGAGGAAGGAAAGATGGAGAGGAAGGGAAGACATGGAGGAAACAGGAAAGACAGACAAAGGAAGGACAGGGAGGAAGAAAAGACAGGGAGAAATGAAAGAGATGGATTAAGGAAACATGGAGAGGAAGGAAAGACATGGAAGAAGGAAAGACAAGGAGGAAGGAAAAAAACAGAGAAAGACAGGGAGGAAGGAAAGATGGAAGGAAAGACAGAGAGGTAGGAAAGACAGGGAGAAAGGAAGGACAGGGAGGAAAGAAAGAAAGATGGAGAGGAAGTTAAGACAGGGAGGAAGAAAATACAAGGGTTAAGGAAAAACAGGGAGGGTGGAAACACAGTGAGGAGGAAATACAGGGAGGGAAGACAGAGAAGAAGAAAAGACAGGGATAGAGGAATGACAGAGAGGAATGAAAGACAAAGAGGAAGTAAAGGTGGAGAGGAAGGAAAGACAGGGAGGAAGAAAAGATAGAGAAGAAGGAAGACAGAGAGGAAGAAAAAACAGAGAGGAAGGAAAGACAGAGGAAGGAAAGAGAGGGAGAAAGAAAAAACAAGGAGATACAAGGAGGAAGGAAAACAGGAAATGAAAGACAGAGAGGAAGAAAGACAGAGGAAGGATAGGTTTGGAATAAAATATGGAGAAGAAGGAAAGACAGAGAGGAAGGAAAGACATGGTGGAAGGAAAACAGGAAATGAAAGACAGAGAGGAAGGTAAGACAGAGAGGAAGGAAAACAGAGAGGAAGGAAAGATGGAGAGGAAGGAAAGATGGAGAGGAAGGAATGACAAGGAGAAAGAAAAGACAGAAAGGAAGGAAATACAGGGAGGGAGGAAAGACAGAGAAGAAGGAAATTCAGGGATAGAGGAATAACAGAGAGGGAGGAAAGACAGGAAGGAAGGAAAGACAGAGAGGAGGGATAGACAGGAAGGAAAGACAAGGAGGAAGGAAATACTGAGAGGAGGGATTGACAGGAAGAAAAGACAAGGAGGAAGGAAAGACAGAGAGGAAGGAAAGATGGAGAGGATGAAAAGACAGGGAGGAAGGAAATACTGAGAGGAGGAAAAGACAGGAAGGAAAGACAAGGAGGAAGGAAAGACAGGGAGGAAGGAAAACAGTAAGGAAGCGGTTAGGAGATAGGGGAGAACAGGGAAATTAAGGGATCCCTGGACACCGGAAAAAGACACATTTGCAAATTCTGAATGTGCAAATATTATTTTTTTCATTTACTGTTTGCATTTCCTAAATTCAGCAATCAAACACAAACTTATCAGCTATTAGGAATCCAGTGTTTTGATTGATATCAATTTCATTATATGGAGAAGGCTGTCAGCAAATTAAAGTAAGATCAATTGTCAGAATCATGTCTAAATGTGTCTGAATGTAATTAAGGTACAGTGTTGGGTAAAGCTACTTTTCAGTTACATTCCAGTTAAATGTTGAGTTTACAAGTTTTGGGAAGTCCCTAAGACAAAATTATCAGGTAAATGGAGTTCATATCTTAAAAGTAACCTATAAAACAAATAGAAAAAGTAAAGAAAATATAAATCATGGTCACCTGTTAAGATATGAAGTCCATTTACCTGATCATTTTGTCTTAAATAGGGACTTTGCAAAACTTGTGAACTCAGCAAGTAACTGGAATGTAACTGTACAAGCTACTTTTCCCAACACTGTTAAGGTATGAACATATTATTTTTAAAATCCAAAGTTTTTCATAGCGATTACAATTAAGTTCCAGCCCACCAACTGTCCACACCAATGAAAATCTTCCCATGCCTTGAAGTTGTTGCCTGGGCCTAGTTTAGCACGGGATCTGTTGATCTGGCTGTACTGTATAACTAAGGAACATTTCTCCCTCTAGTGGGCTATGTTTGTGTCTAAAATGGCTATACAATTTATATCTATCCTATGAAGTGTTTAGCTTGAGGGCCACATAGAGTTTTTTAAACCAATTGAAGGGCAGCATATAATAGTTATGCGTGAAAAAATAGGAGATGTTATTTAATTAAATTACCCCCCCCCCCCCCCCCCACACACACACACACAAAACGTGGCAGAACACACATACAACAAAACTGTTTGTCTCTCTCTATGTCACACTTCTCACCCTCTCTCACCCTCTCTCACCCTCTCTCTCTCTCTCTCTCTCTCTCTCTCTCTCTCTCTCTCTCTCTCTCTCTCTCTCTCTCTCTCTCTTACACTGATAAATGGCTGTTAACGGTTTGTTAGCAGCAGAGCAATGAGACAGGAAAGAGGATAGGAAATGGCTGGGCTGAAACCAGTACGTAATTAGCATCATTCTGTGTGTGTTTTGGTTTAACAGATTGAATTAGGACCAGAAAAGATAGTAAAACATGGTTTAGAGAATTTAGGTTACAGGCATTACGGTTTATGTTATGTATGGTGAGGTTAGGGTTAAGGTACATCTTAAAGGTGGGTAACGTCCCCACAAGATTAGCTGTGTGTGGGTGTGTTGTGATGTTTATGTATAGCTGTGGGTCGCTGATGGGTTCTTGATGATCCCACAACCATACAAAAACCTGACAAATTTAACATTTTCCATGTCCCCATGAGAGGAATTGTGATTTATGGCCAATTCTTTTCGCACTGTTCACCCAACACGGAAGCCTTTAGTTGGATCATGCATGGGATGATTACGTTCACCCACTATACTTGAGCTATTACATTCACAGGCGTCAATCTGAGTTGCTGGAGAGTGACGTGGTAGGATAGATAATCTGATTTAACTCACTCTGAGGAAAGTCAGAGAACCCATCCAAGGTATGTTTAAGGTTAAGATTAGGGTTAGAATTAAGATTATTTTAAGGTATAATTAAGGTAAGTTTAGGGCTAGGAAATAGGAAACATGGATTTTTAAGTCAAGATTAGCTCTCAGGGCCCCACGAAATAGAAAAACAAACGTGTGTGTGTGACTGTAGAATTGTGTATCATCATTCAGGGCATACTGAAAAGAAGACAAAGTCATTACACTAGACTGGTGGTGTTCCAGTACCAGAGCATAGTGTCTGGGGATACTAAAAAGACAACAGGATGTCACTATGCCGGCTGTCTTATTTTCTGTACTGTCAACTCTTCACATCAGACGGACTGTAGGAAATGACACAGGACATTATACTTTAAGGTAGATTTGTTCTCATGAGATGTCAGGAGTTCCTGCTTGCTGAACTCTGACCTTTTAGATTAGAGAGCAGAGACAATACCATCTATAGTGTTCTCAAATGGTGGCTCTGGTTAAAATAGGTACACATCTAGATCTAATATCAGTTTCCCCTCACAGAACCTACATTTAAAGGGGCAATATGCAGTTACTACATACATTTTTAGAAAATGGGTACCCAAAATTTCTTTCTAAATTACTTTCAATAATTATAAGCTGTTATGGTCCTGAAGAATGCTAAATATTAGTTTTTTACTAATAAATGATACTAATCAATGTAACTGTAAACATAGCCTCTATTACATAGCCTCTAAACATTACAGCTGCTTATCAATTCAAGTGTGGTTAAATCCCTCCAGCCAGATCTAATAATTTTTCACTGAAACAAGAAACTAATTCTTGCCTCTGAAACAGTGGGGAACAGAGCCAAGCTTGGCATCATGGGATAAATTCACTGCACACCTACCAACTCCTCACCTATGATCCAGAGTATAAGCAGGTAGTCGATCATCTCCAGAGCCGGTCCCATGGTGTTCTTCTTGCCCCCATTGTACACAAGTGAATAAAGGTTGAGCAGCAGGAGGAAGGTGAAGTACGAGGCACTGTGAATGATGAACTTGACAAAGGGCGTGTGGATGATCTGACCCACACGGGAACGCGGCACCACCAGGTAGCACAGAGAGAGCAGTGGCCAGAGCACCGCCACGCTCAGCACTGTGGCCATCTTCAGACATGTGTGTTTACGCCGGTAGCTGGCTGTCTCGCCAAACCACACAGTGTTGAGGAACTGCTGGCAGTTGGACTGGGCGACGAACTGGAGGCAGAGGGAGACATGATATGGAGGTGGTGTGAGGAGGAGGTGGTGTGAGGAGGAAGTGGTGTGAGGAGGTGAGGAGAAGGTGGTGTGAGGAGAAATTGGTGTGACGAGGTGGTGGTGTGAGGAGGTGCGGAGGAGGTGGTGTGAGGAGGTGGTGGTGGTGTGAGGAGGTGCAGAGGAGGTGGTGTGAGGAGGTGCGAAGGAGGTGGTGGTGGTGTAAGGAGGTGGTGTAAGGAGGTGTTGGTGGTGTAAGGAGGTGCAGAGGAGGTGGTGTGAGGAGGAGGAGGTGGTGTAAGGAGGTGGTGTGAGGAGGAGGTGGTACGAGGAGGAGGTGGTGAAGTGGCACAGAAGATGGAAGAGCATCCATGAATGGACAGTAGAGGGAGCCACACAACAATGGTACGTTTAGAGACAGTGACAATATTCAATAGGTTATTGAGCCTGGTCATTAATTCCAATGCACAGTATGATTCACAATGTGAAAGTCCTCACTTTAACTTGGATATAACTCAGGGGATTGGATCAAATTTAAAATAATTCACCAAGCACAAAATTTGATTGTGTAAGGGCATGACAATAAAACAAAATCACAGTATTAGCTCTGAGACATTTTAATGAGCAATATTTTGGTTCATGTTCCAATGCTTTAACCACAAGTCTATCTATCATGTAGAATAATCACATCATCAGACTATTTATCATATTTCATAACAACTGGTACTAAAGTCATATGTTGTGACCGTATCCCAATACCAGCACAAAACACAGAGACATGTTAATACAATGCAGATGGAATCAAGGTTCTCTCTCCCTGATGTTCCCAGACAGGTTCTGCCATTGGAAGACATATTATTTGCATTATTTCTCGATGTGAGACAGAACAGCAGCAGCGTTATGTAGCCTTACTGTGATATATTGTCTAACTCAAACACAGGATGCCAGGCGGAGCTAGCCCGGGTATTAATAACCAGACAGCTTCAGCGTCCAACTATCAACAGTCTGTCTCTTCCCGGTAGCCTCTGTCCAGGACCTGTTCTTTCCTAGATGTAGCCTGGAGGACCCAATGCTTATTGATGGCCATACTGTAGTACACTAGAGACAACAACAGCAATGGCAGATATTGTGGGTTTTACAGCCTATGAATTGTGACTACAGTATTTTATTACTTACTAGAATCACCCTCACTCCTCTTTAGCGGTCAGTAATTGTTTCAATATGGTACAATGAATCAGTTCAAACTGTTTATGTGATACACTTTATGTCCTTGAAATAAATAATCAATAAGCCTCAAAATCTAAAAGAATTATAACTATGGTATCCTACACTCTTAGCATTAATAATATCCATGTACTGTATACTATATAGAGTATAATATCAATGTTTAGTATTGTATATTTTCTTCATTCATGATTTTTGACAAGAGGGGTGGAGGGTTCTCTGTAAGGGAACCTACTATACACAATTCTTAAGAGTAAATCACTCTCAGCCTGTATATCTAAGCAAGACTGTGCTCAGATATTCAATTAGTATTCTCTTGTCTATGAGCAGTACAGTATATACTTGGCATGTCTGTTGTTTGGTTATGGGTATTGTGGAAAATCGGTGGACCATATCAACATGTATGTTTAAAACTCTGTGTGTATTATTGAAATAATACTAATTTCTGATTGTACTTGATATGTTACTTATGTCTCTGAAATTAGTTTGAGCCTTACCTCTTTCTGATTGTACTTGATATGTTACTTATGTCTCTGAAATTAGTTTGAGCCTTATCTCTTTCTGA
>JACXGM010040275.1:0-10360 GCA_016801145.1 Umbra pygmaea
GTGGCAGCCCTGTCCTGGAGGCCCGGGAGGACCTGCTCTGCGCACTGCCACAGCCATCTCCAGCAGCCTGCACACAGCCACCTCCAGCAGCCTGCACACAGCCACCTCCAGCAGCCTGCACACAGCCACCTCCAGCAGCCTGCACACAGCCACCTCCAGCAGCCTGCACACAGCCACCTCCAGCAGCCTGCACACAGCCGCCTCCAGCAGCCTGGACACAGCCACCTCCAGCCTGCACACAGCTTCCTCCAGCAGACTGCCCTGAGCCCATCCTGGCCTCGGACCTGGAGGTCCTACTCCTCCCTCCACCACCAGGGTTTGGCGACGATGCCTCCTGGGAGGAGTCCGGCCCCCCTACTCAGCTGCCGCTGGACCTCCTAGGCCCCCTGCCACCAGGACTCCCTGAACCCCTCTCACCAGAACCTGCAAGGTTGTCGTCCGGACCCCCGTCCCAGCCGCCGCTGTCGTCCGGACCCCCGTCCCAGCCGCCGCTGTCGTCCGGACCCCTGTCTCAGCCGTCGCTGATCTCCGGACCCTCGACGCCGCCGTCCTCTGGACCCCCGTCGCCGACGCCGCCGTCCTCCGGACCCCCGTCGCTGACGACCCTGCCGGACCTCTCGGACGCCCTGCCTTTAACAGGGTTCCCAGACACCTTGCCGCCAGGGCTCCCTTTTGCTCCTTGTCCAGGGCCGCCACCTGAACTGCCTTGCCCCTGGCCGCCACCTGACCTGCCTTGCCCCTGGCCGCCACATGAACTGCCTTGCCCCTGGCCGCCACCTGAACTGCCTTGCCCCTGGCCGCCACCTGAACTGCCTTGCCCCTGGCCGCCACCTGCACTGCCTTGCCCCTGGCCGCCCTCTGTCACTCCTGACCCCGGGCCGCCCCCTGTTCCCCTGGCCCTCTGCCCTTCTGGTCTCCTCGTTTTGCCCACCTCGGTGTTGTGGGCTTTGGGGGTGGCTTCTGTCACATCTTGCCCTTATGGGCTGTGAGGGGACTTTGTTTCTTGTAGTGTCTCCCCTGTGTATGGTGTTGTGTTTGGCTCCCTCTTGTGTCTGTTTCAAGTATTGTTGAGTTAGGTCTGTGTGATGTCATTTTATTTCTCAGCTGTCTTGTATTACGTTATTAGTGAAGTGGTATTTAACCCTCATTTTTCTGTCATTCCCCTGTTCGTCAATGTCTGCTGTTACGTGTCTCAAGGTGTACGATATTTGTTCTTCGTTTTGCCCATCGTGGCACTCTTTTGTTTTCTTATTAAAGTACATTTGATTAGTGAAACCTTCGCGCCTGTCTCTCTCTCTCATATCGACAAGGGATACGTGACAACTACTACTACAACTACGACTTCTTCTTCTTTGAACGATGGAAGATCGCAACCGAAGAAATGTTAGCTAGCATATACTGCCACCTACTGAACGGAGTACGCCTATTCACAGACCGATTACGCAGTTAAAACAACTACCTCTGTGTAGTCACAGAAATTACCCGGTGACGTCACTGGGTAATCAACTCAAAAACTTATGTTGGAGAGCATTGGAAGTGCAGAACACATTGAAAAGGTGTTTTTTTTTGTAGGATATTGTGAATACAACTTATAAAACGTTATTGACATGTTTTAGGGCTGGATGGTCCCTTTAACAAATATTGTGGGGGCTACGATGGTGCACATACAATGGTTTTAAATGATGCTTGTAAAAGATACCTGTCATGCCCAGCCAGTGAGGCTGGCGTATACAGAGACATGAACTGAGAAAGAACTCATATATATATATTGTTATGGCTATCTATGCTTGCACGGTGGTGTGGTTTCTCCTGTATGTATGTGTTTTAGTGGACAGCTCCTCCAGTTGGATAGTTGCTAGATGGGATATAGGTTAGGCTGGTATCCTGCCTGTGTTAATTAGATATGACTTTCAGCTGTGTTCTATTGGTCTAGTTATCTTCTACTATAAAGGCGCTACCTAACTGGAGAGAGCTATCGGCCATTGCTTATTGTCTGCGGTTACGTAAGTTGTGTTTTGCTTTTATGAGTTTGCTACGGTCCCAAGTATCCTTTGCATGTCTTCAGGTTGCTAAGAAGAGTGAGGCTGTTAAGAGTATATGCGTACGTATTGTAATGGTTTTCGTAAGCGTTCCGTGCCGCTGTTTAAAGAGCACGTAGGAAAGTATATATATATAGCTATGTGCCACTCACAGTTCGTAATTCACCTACAACGAAGGAAGAGCATTGTACCTTTGGGATAAGTCTGCTGATTAAACTCTATACACTTCAATCATCTACTTGTCTGTTGGTCCCTCTCTCTCTATTACACACCTAACCATGACAATACCAGAGATAATGGCCTATTATGACACTGTAGAGGGGATTTATATGTTTGTAGTGAAAGCATCCACCGGTTGAAGCTATTTGAGAACCATCTTTCCAAAAATTCTCTTAAAAAACTGTGCCCTATACCGCGTTGGGCATCCAGATACGATGCCAATTAAATCATTATCAGGGCTCTCAAGTTTTGAAGACAGGCAAGAGTGACATCCCCCCGTCAGGGGGTCAAAGGGGGGGCGGGTTAGATGGGTCGTGGGAATGGGGGTGTTTCATTAATAATAATCATTAGTGTTTTGGTTGTTGTTATTAATAATTGCTTAGACTTGCAGAAAAATTTCCACATTTGAAACAGTTCTGCTCAATCCTTTTTCAGGGTCATGATTGAGGACAATGTCCCGTCCAGAGACAAGCTGTTTTGTGTTGAGGTTTTGTTTAAACCAACCATTGAAAATACCCTCTTGGCATCAGCATTAAAATTTGGAAGCACTAAAAACAAGGCTGCGGATCTTTGATAGCCTCCGAAATTGGTTCAAGACAGTAGGGCTGCACAATTAATAACATTTTAATCACGATCAAGAAAATTCCTGTGATCACCTTCAAAGACCCCCGACGCTCTAGAACAGGGGTGGGCAATTATTTTTGCTTGAGGGCCACATTGAGCTCTAGAAAACAAATGAAGGGCCGCATTTTATAGTGATGCATGAAAAATAGGAAATGTTATTTAATTAAATTACCCCCCCCCCCTTCACAGTTACGTGTGTATCCTACAGAAAATAAATGTTTTGTTTTGTAAAACCTTGTTTGACTGTTATGTTTTTAGATTACCAAAATATAGTCAGTGAAAAGTACCCAACATTGAGACACAATGTCTACGGCTTGTCATTAATCTAAATGGACAAACCATTTTATTATTTGCATTGGCAATATTTTATCAGCGGAACCCCCTCTTTCCAACCATATTGGTACCATGTTGATATTGGGCAGGATGATATCCTACATCATTTCAGAGTTGCTATTTTGTCATTTTCACATCCTACTTCCTGTCTGTAATGTGTATAGTAAAAAAGGCAAAAGTAAAAAAAACATGACTGACTTCGAGCTGCAATAGCTGTCAGCTTTGATAAACCCACATGGATGAGCCAACACTCGGCTGATCTTTGTCTTTCCAATGGTACCAAGCTTTAGTTGCTAGCATATACGCGCTTGACGCTCAAGATCTTCGGGAGACTGTGGGCCAGGTCAAAGTAGCCCATACCAGGTGGGCCGCATCTGGCCCGCGGGCCGTAGTTTGCCCACCCCTGCCCTAGAACATCAAGCGCGATCATCTCGTACATGCTAGCAGAGGTGGACATTTACTTGAGTAAAAGTACTTTTCTGAGTAACTCTGAGTTCACAAGATTTGGGAAGTCCCTACTTAAGACCAAATTGATCAGGTAAAGGGAGTTCATATAAAAACAAGTTGTCATTGTTTGTATCAAACAAGTTGTGAATTTTGACTTACTCTGTGCTCAACTGATGCTTGGAGCTCCAGTCGTTTCCAGTGGGAATCACGTAAACATTTACAGGATATGATTTTTTTTCATTGGTTGTTGCATTAAATCTTACCCAGATACAATAGTGCTATTTTCTGATTGGCTATTGTGTAGCCCATTTATTTTTTTGTGATTGGCTGATCAGTGGCAGGCTCGACAATCCAGGAGCGACGCCCTTTATTCCGGCCGGGTCCATAGTGAGAGCGGAGCGGCATATTAAATATACTATAGAAAAAAATTTGGCGTGAGAAATACAATGTGTGGCGGGAGTGCGTGACAAAAGAGTGAAATGAGTGACTGTCACGCTCAATGCGTGACACTTGAGAGCCCTGCATTATGCTTCAGATACAAAGAGGTAATGCAGGCGCTGAGTAAAATTATAATGCTGTCTATAAACCAGAAAAAGGCAGTGAGGCATACAAAAGTAAATGGAGACATTTGAATTTGTGCTTATGACAGTAGTACAATCGAAATTACAGAAGACCGTTGATGCTGCTTCACAAGCTCTCCAGAAGCAAATGCACAGCAATGCGTTAACATTTTGCAGTAATGCTTACTGAGTCTATAAGGAATAGTTTTATTTTGTGTTAGCCTACTTTCAAACATGAAAAAACAAAATCAAATGTATTCACTCAGGATTTGTTAAGAAACATACAGTAAATGCCACAATTTTGTTCTTTATTATTTATTTCTGATAATTATTATTATTATTTTTATTATTATTATTATTTCACATGTTTTGCCCTCACTTTTTAAGTTAAAGACATGTTCAAACTTTACAACGTTCACTGATTGAAGAAACAATATGTTTCTTGCATTATTCTTTTGGATAGGTTTATCTAAATTGTTAAAGAACTAACTAATTAAACTTTTTAAGTTCAAATTTAGCCTACAATAAATACAGAAAATTGCGTCCTTAATTACACTGTACTCTAACCAAGAACACTGTCCATACCACTACTGAGATTTTCCTTGATTTTCCATTCTTGACAGTGCAAGGAAATACCTTCAGATTGGGTAGATTCAGAAGATGGAAGCAGTGGCGTGTCTTCTTCCTCAACTCTTGCTTTTTTTTGTTTAGCCATTATTGTGGTGATGTTAATACATTGGCTAAAAAACAGCTAGCCAAGTCAGCTGGCTAAAGGCCGCACAGAGATTCTTCCTGTTGGAACCCCTAGCAACCATCGCAAACAATTACGTACCGGAGGCTTCCTACAACTTGCTTCAACAGTTCCATTTTATTCGGAAAACAAATTAAACACACACACTTGTCAACAATATATGAGGTTTATATTAATACATTTTCTTAAATACATTTGAATAATACAAATACACTAAAAATGTATTTTGATCAAACTTGCCTGGGCGGGCCAGTGAGTTATGTGGGCGGCCAGTGCCGCGTTGGCCCATTACTGGCTACGCACTTGCTCTAGAGTAGAGTTCTCAAACCTCTCCTTGTGGACCCCTGGCCGTCTCACAGTTTTGTTTTAACCCTGAATTAGCTCACCTGATTCAAGCAGGTAAGGGCTTGATGATTAGTCGACAAGTTGATTCAGGTGTGCTAGCTCTGTGGTATATCTAATATGTGGCATGGCTGGGGGTCACCCAGGAGAGGTTTGAGAAACACTGCTCTAGAGCAACTACTGTATAAGAATTGTATTAAGTGCACAAGCACAGGGAAACACATAGATGCACAGATCTTGGATAAAACACAGAGATGCACATCATGCTGAGGAACAAATGGATGCTCCTGACATACATACACACTGACATACAGACAGCACCCCTTACACAGACATGCATACACAGGTGCCTTTGACAACATCAACAGATGCTTGTGCCAAAGAGATCTCTGACATACTCACGCACAGTGTAAGGAGGTTGGGTATAGAAACTTATCTCTGACAACAAACCCTAATGATCAAGAAATCCTATGACCGAAAAGGCCTTGACGGCACCCCTAATTAATATTTAGGAAAAACTTATTTTTGACAGCAGGTTTAGAGACAATGTTTAATTGGACCAACGGCAGAAGAGAGCTCCTGTTGTCAAATCCTTGATAGATGTTTTAGGGGAGGTGCCTACCATTGATCAGTGCGAGCAGAGGGGTGGGGCATACCATAAACCAATAGCAAGGCTCGGTTCCTCCTGTTATCCAAGTGTTCCTAATGTTTTGGATATAGGATTGATTGGGATTAGGGTCATGGGATACTAAGGTTAATGGGGTCACGGAGGGGCGTGGTTGTGGGGAGGGGTGGGCGACTTGGTGAGAATTATTGACTAAAATCGTTAGAGTAGACAGTTATGGCTTTCTCTGCTATTTTTACCTCTTGAGTAATACTACCACTGCTATCTGTGTCTGTGTCCACATCATTCTGCACACAGAGCTCCACCTCCTCACCTACACAGACTGCTGCCCACACACGCAATCTTGCCATCTCACAGGTAGCCTCTTTGTCAGCTTGCAACGCTTCTCTCTTAGGTAATCTCTCGTAAATTCAGCCAACGACTCTGCCAAGCCGTTTTTTGATCTGCTGAAAGGTGTCAAAAGAAAAGGCAAGCAAAATGAAAACAAACTGTCATGCAGGAAATTATGTGCATCTGACAGAACACAATAGCAGAGTCCATCTTTTGAGGCCCTAAATGATTCCCTGGTTCACAGTGTTTTGTTAGCTCATCCTGACTTCACCCGTCCCTTCATGCTGTCAACCGAGGCCTCCCTGGATGGTTTAGGTCCCGTTTTGTCACAGATTCAGTATGGTGAAGCACAAGCCAGACCTTTTGCTTGTCATGTCACATTCCCAAAAGAACTACCCAGCTCATCGGTTGGAATTTATAGCAGTCACTGGCTAAAAGGCCACAAGTTCACAGTCTAGACGGACAACCCGTTGACTCACATCCTGACAAAGCCCAAGCTTGACTGTTGTGAGCAACACTGGGTAGTCAAGTTGGCCAGTTATGAGTTTGATATAAAGTATGTCCCATGTGAGAAGAATGTTATAGCTGACACTCTGAGTCGTGTCCCATTTGTCAAGGAAGATGTTGGCCACAGACTGCTCGCCGAACCCTATGCAAGTCTTCTTGCTGGGGCCAAAGATATATCAAGTACATCTGACTAAAATGCTTTCCGATCATCAAGTGGTCACATGAAACCCTATCCAGTGAGTAGCAATGTCCAGTCTGTATGTAATCCACTCCACATGCACGCTCAGTCTGTCACATTTGAGGGTGTGTCTGCTATGGTACAGTCGCACCTTGAGTGGGATGCTGGCCTGAGGCTCTGTGCCATTGAAGTCTTGCAGCATCTACCTCCGTTGGTTCCTCCTGAACAGGACATCTTACTTGCCTACACTGAAATGGATCTCCATGATAAGCAGTTAGAAGATAAGACTATCTCTTGTGTTCTATCCTATGTTGAAAGACGTCAGAGGCCTTCTAGGAGAGAAAGATTTAAGGAATCTCTGTCACAATAATTTCCTATATTTTTATTATATATTTTTACCTTCATCAACCAGGTGAGTTGACTAAGAATAATTTCTTATTTACAGCAATGACCTGATACTTGAAAATTAGGCTCACTGCAATGGTGGGCTGTACAGGATTTCAAGGCACCAGAAAACCAAGGCAAAACATTTCCAGTATGTTGTCCCTGTTTCTATAGGAAATTGACGATGGAGCCAGACATCAAGCTCAGTCTAGGAGCCTCAGCTTGGCATGAGAGAGGTTTTTCTGGCCAAACCTTTACAGAGATGTGAGAGAATATGTCAGTCATTGCCAGTGATGCATCATCAGCAAGGTGGTCGAGCCCAAAATAATGTTTCCTCTGGAGAACATAATAACTAAGCCATTGGAGCTGGTCTATATTGACTTTTTGTCAGCTGAAGACTCCAGCAACAAATCTGTCAATGTTTTAGTGATAACTTACCATTTTACAAGGATGGCTCAGGCATTACCATAAGGAACAGACAGCTAAGCAGGTGGCAAGGGTCCTATGGGACCGATACTTCTGTGTCTTTTGATTCCCAAAAAGGATCCATAGTGACCAAGGCGCTAATTTTGAAAATCAGATAATAAGTAAGCTCCTCAGGGTATCAGGTGTCAAGAAGTCACACTCAACCCCCTACCACCCAATGGTAAACGGGAGTGTGGAATGCTTCAACCAGACTGTGGGTAGAATGATCCGTGCACTCCCTCCTGGAGAAAAAGCTGACTGGCCACAACGCTTGCAGACTGACCTTCATGTACACTGTGATGCTCATGAGATAAGGGGCTACCGCCCTTTTAACTGATGTATCGGTGGGTCACTTGCTTACATGTGGATGTTCTCTTCCGTGCTGTCCTGCATGAATATGATGTGATGAGCTATGATAAGTATGTGCCAAGCCTTGCTAACGATTTGAAGGAAGCAATGGTGATCGCCCAGGATCATGCTGCAAAGGAGCAGAACAGACATGCCCAGCTCTACATCAGGAAAGTAAAATGATTCAAAATTGACATTCGGGACAGAGTGCTTGCGGCCAATAAGGCAGAAAGTGGAAAAAGTAAAATTGCTGATTGATGGGACTCGACTATCTATACTGTGGTTGACGTGAATGAAGAAATGCACACATACAAGAGCTGTAATACACTTACTGGAAAGGAGAAGGTAGTTCACAGGAACCTGATTATACTGGCCAATATCTTCCTGGGGGGGGGGGTCACGGGCATAATGTCCAATCTTACCACGTCCATGTCTACTACAAACTCATCTGCTCCAGAAACTGATGGTGTGTGGTAAGCAGGAACATCCAACTTAGTTGTGCAACTAGTGAAAGCCCTGACACTAAAAATGACACAAATTCACCTTTGACTGTGGGAGGCAGACAGAGCCCCTTAACTGACCCAGAACCTGTTGACATTGAGGGGATAACTATTAAATGGATGCCATAGTTGTCTGTACCGAGTCTGTCAGAGGTGAACGCTACTGATATGAAAAGTGTGAATTCTGACTCTCAGGCCACTCCTGTCTCATCTGGGGGCTCCTCAACTAAATAGTCTGTGCCCTGTGACTTTGGCCCTGTGACTGCTGTGGACATTTAGACACATGTACGACAGCCAAACACTACCCATGACACTATTACACAGACAGACGACTGTGCACACAGTAATTCGGACTTTACCAATATACTTTGAATAAACTAATGCACAGATAAATGTCAGGTCGAGATTTAGTTGTCTAGTTAACCCTGATAACAGGCTCATACAAACCATGTCCAGACAGGACGTTATTCAGGACAAGTTCAATGTCAAAGTGGTTTGCAAATCTGTGTTTCAGGACTTTTCTGACTAGAATCACATTCAGGTAATCAGACCTTTTTAGGTCTGAAATTTGTTTATATATTCTTAGAATACAATCTGCTGGTGACCCTTTGGGGGTGTGGTCTTGGCAATGTGGGTGGGTTGGAAGCATGCCTGCTTGCTCCTGCCCTAGGCTTTCTGCGTGCAGGACCACGTCTCGGGGGACTAGGGTTTTTCTGTCCCCTAAGGCAGATTATATATTCATTTTGGGGTCAGAGCTGGATCAAGGTACTAGACACAAGGTATGCCCACTCTAATGTTCCTGATGTCATGTTCATCCTAGGAGGACCCAAACCCTTAGAACATGCAACAGGACCATGTGGCCTGATGACTCCTTCCTGTCCCCGTCCTGTACCCAACCCGCTGCTGTGCTAGATCCCACGTCACTCCGGTTGATGATGAAGTTTCCATCTGGTGATGCCAGCTTTCATCTCCAGGCGGCTTTACGTTCTTCCTTCACAAGACCACCGAACTGTATTGATGCTACATAAACTATGGTCACAGCCCACCCATCATATCTTCATTGTTGGACAATAATTGAACACTTATAAACAAAGTTACCTTATTACAATGGGCTGTGTACCTTCAGATCCCCCACCTGGTACAGCCAGAAGAGGACTGGCCACACTCTTGAGTCTGGCCTCTCTCTAGGTTTCTTCCCAGGTCCCATCTACTAAGGAGTTTTTCCTAGCCACTGTGCATCACTTGTGTTGCTTGCTTTTGGAAGTCTCGGGCCACGTGTCTGTCAAAGCACTTTGTGACAACTGCTATTGTAAAAAGGGCTTTATAAATAAATTCGATTGATTAGAATGTTCCACAGTTTTTTTTCTATGGTGGTGGGCCTACACTACGCTATGTGTTGGGGTTTTGTGGGGTGTAAAATGGCACCCTGTTACCAGTTGTTGAATTGGGAAATGAGTGCTGCTCTCATACCACTTCATCTGTATGAGATACAATTAATGTGGTTCTTGAAACTAGGGATGTCACGAGAACCGATACTACCGAAACCTTCCGGTTCTAAAATGACAAAACACCGACGATGCCCATTTTTTTGAAGTAGCGTTGGCACCGATACTCCGATAGCAACGATGCCAGTGTTGGCAATACTGTAGCTAGCTAGCTTTGTCAGGGGAGGATAACTGAAAATAGCAGGAAAAATCAAAAGCTAATG
>JACXGM010040276.1:0-10360 GCA_016801145.1 Umbra pygmaea
GGGATCAGAACAAAGGACCTTTTGGATGCTAGTCAGAGGCCCTAACGACTAGAATGTTACGGGACAGAAGGATAGTGCATTCACCTTGGCTTTTTGGGGATCAGAACAAAGGACCTTTCGGATGCTAGTCAGAGGCCCTCACCACTAGGCCACCTTGCAGCTTTGTGACTGGCTCCAGGGCATTTCCCCCGAACAATTGAGACACACACAAACGTATGGCGCCGAGTACAGTAACATTAGCTGTGTGATTATAATTAGGTATCGCTGTCTAGTAAAGTCTGGTTTATATTGTACCCAACGACCATTTAACACTGGCTAACACCATGGTGCCACAATGCATGTGTATGTATGTTGGTGTGTGTTTGTCTGTGTGTACAGTAAGCTCAGCATGAGAGTCTGCTAAAGCTATCACCCTAACACAGCAGGTTGCCATGGTAATTAGTACAGCATGCATAACTCCCGGATGCTTAGACGAACTGACTGACATCCACATGCAAGTACACACAAACACACACACACACACACACACACACACACACACACACACACACACACACACAGCATTGCACAGTGTTTCACAGGCTAACAGGGCATATCCCTTAAACAGAAAAGCTGTGCATTGAAAATGTTTCATTAGCGTCAATGCTCTGATAGGTTTTCAAGAAATTCATGCATGTCGGCACTGCTCGCGCACAGGACTAATCATACTCCATTCAAACAATCAATCAATCAAATTCATTTTATAAAGCCCTTTTTACCTCAGCAATTGTCAAATGTGTTTTTACAGATATCCAGCCTAGAGCCCCAAAGAGCAAGCTACAATGTGAAATTGTAGCACAGTGGCTAGGAAAACTCCCCAGTAATTTTCTTCCCAGGAAGAAACCTAGACAGGATCCAGACTCAGTGGGGTGGCTATTACTATTCTGGCTGTGCAGGGTGTAAAGTTTAAGGGCCCTATTTTAACGATCTAAGCGCATGGCGTGAAGCGCATGGCGCAAGTGCGCTTTGAGCGTGTCCAAATCCACTTTTGCTAGTTTGACAGTAGATAAAAGGGTCCATGCGCTGGGCGCATGGTCTGAAAGGGTTGTACTAAGTGTCTTTATCAATTCATGGGTGTGTTTTGGGTCATAACATGCAATAAACCAATCAGAGATTCATCTGCCATTCCCTTTAAGAGCCAAGCGCGTTTGTACCTTTCACGCATTGCTATTATGACGGCGGATTTGCACCGTAATATTTTTATTTGTAATCTATTACATGTTCGTGTGCTGCTGCGCTTCCCTGTGTATTTGCAACAAGCATAGTGTGAACGTGCTGTGCCTATGCCATAGGTGCATTTGACTAATTTGCTGTTTCAAATAACAATGACATGCTGTGCCAATGACTTTAGACCAGGATTTTTTTGGTCAATGGCACGATCACTTTGCGATGCCTCAAGATAGCAACACCCAGAATTATCCTGAACACACCTCCCTGTTAGAACAGCACGCCCATGGGCGCAAACATGGGCGCAGGTGCATTTGCTATTTAAACAACGCGGGCGCCTGATGGGAAATTGACAACTGCTTCGGTCTTAAACTAGCAAAGACACTTGCGTTCAGTCTTTGCGCTGCGTTGCGCCAGTTGCAAGATAGGGCCCTGAGAGTGCATGTCCAATTAAGGCCAAGTCATTTATCAGTACACCAGTCATTTAACATCCACCAGGTATACAGGAACAAGGACAGCCAGGTAGGCTAAGACAGTGGCTTTGGACCAAGTCATCATCAAGACGGGTAGATATGCGTTGTGTTTCAAAAACTCAGGTCATCCTAGGTCTTCATCCTAGGACTCAACAGAACACCAGAGAGATTAGATTGGGCATTCCGAATATCAGCAGTACCTCAGCGTAGATTGCAGACTGATACTCGTCCTTCAGCCACCGAATGAAGCCTGTACTGTACTATAGTAAACTAGGTCCCATCCCGAAGGGTTGTGAAGGCATAATCGCTGCCAGCCCTATATTATTCTAAAAAATCTGTTTAATCTGACAGGTAAGCTTAACAGGTAGTTTCCACGCAGACCCCCTGTCTCATATCACTTGCCTGCCAGCCCTAATGCATATTTTAGCAAGAAATTTAATTTAAAGAATACAGAATGATAGGCAAGCTTAAGAGATTTCTCCATACAGGCCCAATCACATCTCACTTGTCCGACAACTCTAACGCGTGTTTTAAAACCAAGACTATTCTTAGTTCTAGACCCTACCTAAAGAGATGAGTCTTAAGTAAATGCTAAAAAGTTGGGACTGAGTCTGTGCTTCTAACGTATAAGTCATTCTACAGTAATCGGGCTCTACAAGAGAAAGTCCTACTGCCAGCTGTTTTTTTTTAATTTTAAGTACAATAAGGAGGCTTGCATCTTGTGACTGTAGCGTACGTGTAGGTATGTACAGCAGTACCAATTCAGAGAGATAACAAGGTGCAAGTCCATGTAATGCTTTGAAGGTTAATAGCAAGACCTTAAAATCTGTTCTAATGTTTACTGGCAGCCAGTGTAGAGAGGCTAGCATTGGGCTGATGTGATCACACTTATTTCTTCAAGTTAGAACTCTAGCAGCTGCGTTCTGCACTAATTAAAGTTTGTTTAGTGACTTATCAGGGCAACCGGAGTGAAATGCATTGCAAGAGTCTAATCTAGAAGTAACAAATGCGTGTACTAGTATCTCAGCATAATTTATTTATAGAAAGTTTCTGATTTTACAGATGAAAAAACTTGATTCTTAAAATATGTTTTGTGTTCATCAAAAGAGAGATTGGTGTCCAGAATTACACCAAGGTCCTGGCTGACTTTTTTGTGATGACTGTACAACCATCCAAGTTCATTGTGAGATCTGAGAGCAAATCTTGTTTGTGCCGCTATGTGTGGGTAGCTTCTTTACAATTAAAAAAATATGTATATTATGATATAGCCAGCAATAATAAAAGCTTTTTATAATTTTAAGAAGAGTGCCTTGGATACCCTTCTTTCTAGCAAATTTTGTTTCTTTTGACCTAACATTTTAATTTTCGCAGGATGTAGAAGTAAGAAAAGTAGCGACATCCACATCCTTATGTCTGAAACAATAGCCTGGTTTCTTAGAAACCCCGGATTCAGCTTCCATGGTAGATAATTTTTCACTATGTTTCATAGAGATGTACATCAGCATTGCAGTGAAAGTTGACGTTGTGCTAAACAAAAGTGGTCCCAAGACCGATCCCTGAGGAACACCAAAGTGAATCATTGAGTTTACAGAGGACTGACCATCCACACACAGGAACTGATATATTTCAGATAGATAGGATGTAAACCAGGAATGCTGTACATAGTCCAGGGGGCCTGTAAATAGTGACTATGAAAGATTATTGAGGATGCTGCATAACTTTCATAACTAATACCTCAAAAGAGGGAAACCCAACCATGTTTTTGTGTGTAAATTGGTAGTTGGTGTTATAAATACTAGCAACACCTCCACTTTTTTGGGATGCATGGAGGATATTTTCTCCAGTGTAACCAGGAGGATAGGAATCATTTATGGCAGTAAAATCCACAGGCTTAAGCCAGGTTTCACACAGGCCAATCACATCCAATTCATGATCAGTGATTAGTTCAGTAACTGTAGTTGCCTTTGAAACAAGGGATATAACATTAGGTACTGTAATTCCATTGTGAGATGTGTGGTGTTTTTACAGTTATTCTCTATGAACAGAATTGAGGAAGGTTGTATTCTTATTAGATGTTCAAGGTAGATACAATTTAGTTTGACTTGTTTTGCCCTACATCGAGGCACAGTCACAGTGCCAATTGCAAAAGCTAAGATGATTTCTCTGACCTTGCTAGCATTAGGCTCCACTAGGCTAGCAGTTTTACCCCATGTCAAGGTTAAGCTGTAGAAGTGAGCTGTAAATGTTACCAGATAAAAGAAGAGCATGTAATCTGTCATTCTTTAGTAGGTGAGGCTTAGCTCTGTTGATGGGTAAATGCCAGAAAGAGCACCAAATATTTACAAATCCTATCTCCTGTGACTGTCAGAACTCAGATTTTATCCAACAATGAAGTTGTGTGAGTCTGCTACACATTGCATCCGGAAAGTATTAACAATGTGAAAGAAGTGTGTTTAAAATCGTAGCAAATGTATTTTAAAAAAGAAAAGAAAAAAGCACAGCCTCTGCTCAATACTTTTTTGAAGCACTTTTGGCAGCTTTTATAGCCTCAAGTCTTTATGAGTATGATGCTACAAGCTTGGCACACCTATTTTTGGGCATTCTTTTTTGCAGGACTTTCTTAAGCTCCATCAGGTTGGATGGGGAGCATCGGTGCACAGCCATTTTCAGACCACTCCACAGATCGGGTTCAAGTCTAGGCTCTGGCTGGGCCACTCAAGGACATTCACAGAGTTTTCCTGTAGCCATTCCTTTGTTATCTTGGCTGTGTGCTTAGGGTCTTTGTCCTGTTGGAAAATTAACCTTCACCCAAGTCTGAGGTCCAGAGTGCTTTGGAGCAGGTTTTCAGCAAGGATGTCTCCCTTGATACTGACTCCCAGTTCCTGCTGCTGAAAAACATGCCCACAGCATGATGCTGCCATCACCATGCTTCACTGTTGGGATGGTATTGGCCGGGTGATGAGCGGGGCCTGGTTTCCTCCAGACATGACGCTTCCCATTCAGGCCATAGATTTCAATCTTTGTTTCATCAGACCAGAGAGTTTTGTTTCTCATGGTCTGGAAGTCCATCAGGTGCCTTTTGGCAAACTCCAGGCGGGCTCTAATGTGCCTTTTACTGAGGAGTGGTTTCCGTCTGGCCACTCTACCATACAGACATAAATTGGTGGAGGGCTGCAGAGATGGTTGTTCTTCTGGAAAGTTCTGCTGTCTTAACAGAGAAATGCTGGAGCTCTGTCAGGCTGACCATCGGGATGTTGGTCACCTCCCTGACTAAGGCCCTTCTCCCCCGATTTGCTAGTTTGGCCAGGCGGCCAGCTCTAGGAAGAGTCCTGGTGGTTCCAAACTTCTTCCATTTAAGGACGATGGAGGCCACTGTGCTCATTGGGACCTTCAATGCTGCAGATATTTTTTTGTAACCTTCCCCAGATCTGTGCCTCAATACAATCTTGTCTTGGACTTCTGCTGACAATCTCTTGGACTTAATGGCCTTGTTTGTGCTCTGACATCTGGACTCCAATCAGGTTGTGGAAACATCAAGGATGGTCAGTGGAAACAGGATGCACCTGAGCTCAATTGTGAGTGTCATGACACAGGCTGTGAATACTTATGTACTTGTGCTTTTTGTTTTAAATTTTTAATACATTTGTTAAGATTTCAAACACACTTCACGTTGTCATTATTTTTTTTGTAGAAACAGTGTATAATTGCCGGTTGATTCTTTAAAATAATATTTTGAATTATAGAGTCACCGATGACTAGGGATTTCAGCTGCTCGACTCCGGTAGACCACAATTCTTGCTTTAATTCCGGCTCATTTTCTAATAGGATAAACCTTTTTACGTTTTTTTGTCGGCTCAAAACATGACCTGCAATGGATAAGGCAACAGCATTTCTTCCCCTTTGCAATGATAAAATTATTCAGTGGCAGAGTGCGCATTGGGATTTTTGTTATTGTATCTGACTAATGGCACAGATGCTGTGTTTTCCTTTTCTGCAGTTGAATAATTTGTGCCTCACAGTTTGTCTGAAGCTGAGGCTGTAACACCGCAATCTCTCCTAAGAGGATGTAAAGGTAAACTTAGCTTTGGATGGTCGAGTGGGTCTATTTTCAGTCCAGATAAGTAAAATTAAGTAAATTAAGTTATTGTAAAATGTAACAATAAATGTTTGGCATGTTGCAAGGTAGCTAGCCAACTCCGTCTCCAATGAAGTCAATGCAACCAACCCTGATTTGAAGCAATAGCCACAAACATGTTTCACAGTTTATTTATTAATAACTTGAGGAAAAGTTCCATCCAGATCGTGTGCTAACTATTTACTATTGTTTGTGTTAATGCACGTTGGCAAGCAAAAAATAATGTCACGAACATGTGTGGTGTAATAAACACTTCAAACAGCATTCCCAGCTAATGAAGGAACAGGATATTTAATTAAAGCTAATGAACCAGGTTTTACAAGGTCATTTTATGGTTTATTTAAATGGGCGCCAACAACGGATTAGGAGGAGGGGGGTGGCAACTATAAAGCATCTGCATGTGAGGGACAGTCTTTGTAGCCAATGGCAGAGAAGCTGAAGATTACTCAGTCATCTGCCAAAACACATTTACACAGGCAGCCCAATATTCCTGATTTGGTCTTTTGACCAATAACATAATTTCGTGTGATTTATTGTCAACATGGCTTAATATTATTTGTAAGATTTTGTACCATGCGTGCACGGGATGACTCATTACCTGCAGGCACCAGAATTACATCCACGTTAAGGGTCATGAAATATGTTTAGATGATGGGCGTGTTGGTTAAATGACATTTCATTAATAATCTGAGAAAATGAGGTAATACTACGCCCTCAAAGCAGGCTACATTTCAGCTGCCAGCACTCGTCACTTTGTCACTGTGTGTGAAGGGCCTGATCGAAACAATGATACTCTCTGCCCTCAGAATACCCATAATGCTCGGTTTGCTCCATATCCGTTTTGAACAAACAGTGTGACACGGATCGGACCAGCTTGGCGATGTGTGCATGGAGGAAGCATGAGATTGATCTTCAACAATCTTTGCTGTGGAGTTGCCAAGGAGACAATGTCAGTCAAGGAATTGGACATGGCATATTAGAACCGGAGAAAAATAGGGTTAACATCCACAAAAAAAATGACATGACAAATACAGTATACCTACTCTGTGTGTATTTTACATATAAACTTGTTATTGGTGATTGCTTCTGATTAATACTGCTTATAGGTTACTGCTATTTGCAATGGTATGCTAGCTGTTGCCATGGGTTTCTACAGGTTAACTCAGACCTTAGACAAAGTAGTGTCCTTTGAAGGAACTAAGGTATGAGCTAACATTAAATATAGTTTGTTTATTGATGTTACAATAATATTGACAAATAAAACAACATTGCTATAGCTGAATGTCTGTCCCAAAAACATTTTTTTAAAGTGCAGTGTTTTCAACCAGGACTCTTATGACTAAGCACTCAGATCTAAAGTATAGATCTTGATCCAAATACAAAACGTGTTGCGCTTTAATGTATAAACTATGGAAACTCCAACCCTTAGACCTTCATGTGTGAGGCAGTCAGAACTTACATGTGGTTTAATTGTAACAGAGGCCTTTGAAAAGTATCCGCGGGCGGGCTGGCGTGTTCCGATGGCTCCGGTTCTAGAGTGTTCCAGAATGCCAACATGTTCTAAGAACAAGAGCAGTCTTTGTGTTGTACGATTTGTCAACGATGTAATGCCCTAATGGTGTGTTTATACAGACAGAGTGTGTGTGCGCGTGTGTGTGTGTGTGTGTGTGTGTGTGTGTGTGTGTGTGTGTGTGTGTGTGTGTGTGTGTGTGTGTGTGTAATTACACAGTCAGCGATGCATTGTTTAATAAGCATTGTAAATGCTTTTGAAAAACCTCAAATCTACAGACTTGGATGTGGAATCACACACACATAAACCCACGTAGTTACACATACAATAGTCAGTACTACAGTCGCACACACTTGCAGAAATATCATCCCCAAACTTTAAAGTCAGTTTTAGTCGTTTGTTCAGAGGAATGGACTAAGTAAAAGAGACAAATGTCTATTTGAAATGAAATAGACAACATTTTTATTTAAAGTCATGACTCATGACACACACAAATGTCTTTATCAGCATAAAATAGACATTCAATGTCTTTATTTAAAGTGATCAGAAGAACTTTATATGAAAGAGATAGATATCTATATGTATACTAAAAGTGATGACAACTGTTTTATAAAGATGCATTCAGTGATTATTGGCCACTATGTTTTAAAGGGGCACTGTCAAGCCATAAAGGCTCAGCGCAAATCGTGTAATACATTACACCATGTATATGCCGAGTAATGCCCCATTTCATCAAAACCACTTGCTTTCAAACTTAGAATTTCATTGGGTGTCCACAATTGAGCAAACAATTCATCCACAATCCATGTTCACAGCAATTAGCAAACTACCCATCCTCCATCCCTGTTCACAATGTTTAGCAGTCTACCCGTCAATCAATCAAATTTACTTTATAAAGCTCTTTTTACATGAGCAGTTTTCACAAAGTGCTTCTACAGACACCAAGCCTTGAATCCCAAAGAGCAAGCAAAGTGAAATTGAAGCACAGTGGCTAGGAAACACTCCCATGTAATATGCTTCCCAGGAAGAAACCTAGAGAGGATCCAGACTCAGTGGGGTGGCCATTCCTCTTCTGGCTGTTCTGGCTGTGCCGGGTGTATAGTTTAAGAGTGCATGTCCAATTAAGGCCAAGTTGTTTATCAGTACACATTAAGGGCCTGTGAATAGTCCTGGGGCATGGTCTGAGAGTTCAGATCTTCATGTGTCCAGTCTTTAGACAGATCCAGATCAGCTGCACAGCCAGGTATACAGTGACAAGGACAGCCAGGTGGGCTGTGACAGTAACTTTGGAGAAGGTCTCCTAGCCAGGTAGTTCTGTGTTGTGATCCAAGGACTCAGGTCATTCTAGGTCATCAGCCTTGGATTCAACAGGACACCAGAGAGACTAGATGGAGCATGCCATAAATCAACATTACATGAGCATAGAATTGATTATTGTCCTCCAGCAAAATTAAATGAAGCCTGTACTATAGTAAACTAGGCCCCATCTCGTTGGGTTGTAGAGTTATAATAGCTGCCAGCCCTAAGGCAGGTATTATTTCAAAAATATGATTTTCATTTAATCTGACAGTCAAGATTAAGGGTTACCACACAGGCCCCCTGTCTCATATCACTTGCCTACCAGCCTTAAAGTATATTTTAGCAACAATTATATTTACATTTAAAAAGACTGACAACCCTAACACATGTTTTTAAAACCCAGACTATTCTTACATTAGTTGTAGACCCTACCAAAGAGATGAGTCTTAAGTAACTGCTTATATAATACATATCCATCATCCCTGTTGACAACGTTTAGCAAACTACCAATCTACCATCCCATGTTCACCATTTCTAGCAAACTATCAATCCATCATCCCTGTTTACAATGTTTCACAAACTGCCGATCTACCATCCCTGTTCACAACGATTAGCAAACTACCAATCCACCATCCCGTTCACAATTTTTTGCAAACTATCGAGGCATCATCCCTGTTTACATGGTTAGTAAACGATCAATCCACCATCCCGTTCACAATGGTTAGAAAACTACTGATCCACCATTCATGTTCACGATGTTTAGAAAACTACTGATCCACCATTCCTGTTCACAATGTTTAGAAAACTACTGATCCACCATCCCGTTCACAATGTTTAGAAAACTACTGATCCACCATTCATGTTCACGATGTTTAGAAAACTATTGATCCACCATTACTGTTCACAATGTTTAGAAAACTACTGATCCACCATTCCTGTTCACAATGTTTAGAAAACTACTGATCCACCATCCCGTTCACAATGTTTAGAAAACTACTGATCCACCATTCATGTTCACGATGATTAGAAAACTACTGATCCACCATTCATGTTCACGATGTTTAGAAAACTACTGATCCACCATTCATGTTCACGATGTTTAGAAAACTACTGATCCACCATTCATGTTCACGATGTTTAGAAAACTACTGATCCACCATTACTGTTCACAATGTTTAGAAAACTACTGATCCACCATTCATGTTCACGATGTTTAGAAAACTACTGATCCACCATTCATGTTCACGATGTTTAGAAAACTACTGATCCACCATTCATGTTCAAAATGTTTAGAAAACTACTGATCCACCATTCATGTTCACGATGATTAGAAAACTACCGATCCACAATTCCTGTTCACAACAAGTAGCAAAATACCAATCCACCATCCCTGTCAACAATGTTCAGCAAACTATACAGTACATCTAATATCCCAGGTCACACTATCAAGATAACTATCAATCCACAATCCCTGTTCACAAAATTATTAAAACTACCAATCCACAATTCCTGTTCACAACATTTATAAAACTACCAATCCACAATCCCTGTTCACAACATTTATAAAACTACCAATCCACAATCCCTGTTCACAACATCCATATAACTACCAATCCACAATCCCTGTTCACAACATCCATATAACTACCAATCCACAATCCCTGTTCACAACATCCAAATAACTACCAATCCACAATCCCTGTTCACAACATCCATATAACTACCAATCCACAATCC
>JACXGM010040277.1:0-10360 GCA_016801145.1 Umbra pygmaea
TGCCCTGTAATATGTTCAGGTTTGCTGTTACTTCATGCACTAAGATTTTAATGTCTTCTTCAATAAATTTAAGCTTGCTGCTTTCTTTTTCCGTAGGGAGATCCATGATAGATACATACGGGCCCATTGTTTGCTCTTTTAGACGCGCGCTAATAGAGGGCGGAGTATGCGCTGATTGCGTAATGGGTATCGGGTTTGATAAATACTACGCTAAATGTGGAAGCATAGCGTGCGCAATTACCGAACTCGCATAAACAGACGCAGCGCAAACTGCGCTTGTGTTAGTAAATCAGGCCCTGAGTTCACATCTGACTGTAACATCCTCAGACCTGTTATATAAACAAGCTGTTATCTGATCAATAAACCTGCTGTTTGTGTTCTTTATAAAGTTGGGTATTGCTTTATTAAGATTACTTTGATGTTTATATTCTAATCCTTGCACTGGTATATGTTTTTTTTGTTTAGGATTAGCAGGGTTTCCCGCATAATTTCGTTGTCAAGGCGGCCGCCCAGACAAGGGCCGATATCCGCCATAACTGAGCAGTCCCAAAAAAGTAAATGTAACGTGTGATATGTGTCCGACCAACGCCATCTGCTGGTATTTTAATGTAATCGTGCTCTGTCAAGTGCGCAGCAATAAACAGTGAACACGATCACCGTAGCGCATTTTGAAAGTCCCCCGCCCCGCCCCGGTAGACAAACAGAACCCGACCGCCTTAACTAACACATTTTCTGGGGGAAACCCTGATTAGTATTATTGTGATTTGTTCCCCTTTTCCCCTCCCCTCCCGATTGGTCTTGTCCAATTCCCACTGACTCTGCCTTGACGGCAGCTCTGCAACTTCTTGGACAGATGTGGGACTTTGAGTCGCTGAGTCTGCCAATTCTTTTCACACATCTCTTTCAACATGGAAGCCTTTAGTAATCTCATGCACGGGGTGATTACGCTCACCAACTATACTTCCACGATTTAACATAAAGGCACCATATCTGCACACAAGGATTTGCTGGAGAGCGATGTGGCAAGGTAGATAATACAACTTATTTATCCCAAATCCCAGGTAGCACTATGCCAATTTGCGTTATCTCGTGCTGGGGGTCCGGGCAAAGTTGGAGAAGCCATAGTCAAGCTCGAACTATTGACTACCACGTAAACTGTCCTGCATTGCAGCGAGTTGTCAATTCACTTTCCTAGGTTAGGTTAAATACTTGAAAAAATAAGAACATTTGAATAAAAATATAATATTTTATTGGTTGTATATGTTAACCCTTTGCATTACCAGTTTTTTTTTACTAATGAAGAGGACCATAACACAATCTCTAGGTGGTAAATACAATTTCCAGGATCTGTGAATATATTCTCGTGGAGCATCTTTATCATATGTTTACCACATTACATTTTTTAAGGTATGATTCAATTAGTGTAGATAACTGATGTCCTGACTGACAACACCTTCTGTCTGTTTCTCTCCAGGTTGATCACCAGGGATAAATGGAGGGTTTACAAACGGATGTGTGTCATGTTCCTACTGGCTGTGGTTGCATTGACATTGGTCCAGAGAGTGGGTATTGGCCTTGGGGATCCTTTACAAATTGAGAGGCAGGCTCGCATGGAGGCATCTGCAAAGGAAGTGGAGGACAGGAACCTACAACTGAAATCTGGCTTATACGCAGGGACCAAAACCTTCTGGAAGACAAGCAAGCAGAAACAAGCCATGCCTGCCACCTCTGACAGCACGGAGGGGCCCGGTATCATGGAGGAGCGTACTGCCTCCCGGATCTGGGATGTGTCCAGCACCAACTGCAGTGCCAACCTCAACTTCACCAACCAGGACTGGTTCCTTGGCCTGGAGGCTAATTTCAAGCAGTTCCTGCTGTACCGTCACTGCCGCTTCTTCCCCATGATCATCAACCATCCGGAGAAGTGCTCGGGCGAGACCTACATGCTCATGGTAATAAAGTCCATGGCCACTCAGCATGACCGCCGTGAGGTGATCCGCAAGACGTGGGGGAAAGAGCAGCTGGTGTACGGCAAAAAGGTGAGGATGGTGTTTCTGATGGGGACGTCATCCAACGAAGCCGAGAAGGCCAACCATCAGAAGCTGCTTGAGTATGAGGACTACATTTATGGAGACATCCTGCAGTGGGACTTCCAGGACAGCTTCTTCAACCTGACTCTCAAGGAGACCCACTTCCTGAAGTGGTTCTCCACCTACTGTGACAATGTGCGCTATGTCTTCAAAGGTGACGACGATGTCTTCGTCAACGTGCAAAACATCTTTGAGTACCTGGAAGCCAGCGCCGAAATCAAGAACCTCTTCGTTGGTGACGTGCTCTTCAAGGCCAAGCCTATTCGCAGGAAGGAAAACAAGTACTACATCCCACAAGCCCTTTACAACAAGACTCACTACCCTCCATATGCTGGAGGTGGTGGGTTCCTCATGGATGCTCCCCTGGTCAAACGCCTCTACTGGGCCTCAGAGTCTATGGAGCTGTATCCAATCGATGACGTGTTTTTGGGCATGTGTCTGGAGGTGCTGCAGGTCACACCCATCAAGCACAATGCCTTTAAGACATTTGGCCTGGTCAAGAACAAGAACAGCAAGCTTAACCGGGAGCCCTGTTTCTTCAGGAGCATGATTGTGGTCCACAAGTTTCTGCCACAAGACCTCATAAACATGTGGAACTTAGTGAACAGTAATCTCGTTTGTTCACAGAAAGTAGAGATCGTATAGTCTGTTTGGGACATATACTCTGAGAAAATATAGTTTCTTGAAGGTTCCTTGAAGACTTCTACACTAAAACTGAGAGAGAACCCCAATATGTCCTTCAAATAATATAATAGGGTTTTTCATAGAACTAATTTAACTTATTCCTTGAAGAACCTACACACTCAATTATCCACTACAAAAGGTTATTCAGAAGGTCTTTTGAGAAACCAATCAAATGGTTTCTTTTAGGAGCTCAGAACTTTCAGGGGTTCCCCCACAATTGCAATTTGAAGAACCCCTAAAACAGTTTTAGAGTCTAGGGTTGAGAGGGGAATGTGACTGGGGACGTGTGGGAGCAAGACGACTAAATACAGTGGACATATAATCCAAGATCTCATTCTTTCTAAGGAATGGGATAATGTTCTATTTTTTTATTTATATTTGCAATGGAATTAAATTATCTGGAGATGTTTTTGAAAAAACTTTATTGCTTTGGAAATATGCACATCCTGTTGGCATTTGGAGCTACTCTAAATGTCAACACGCACATCCAGTGATGCCAAACCAAGGGGCTTAAGGTAATGGAAGACAGTGCTGCAAAGAGGACAGCAAGCTGGCCTACATTGTCACACATGCCTTTGACTGTGTACTGAAAATTAAACATGTTTTTATTAGGACCAGTCTTTAATGATACTGTAGTAACAAGGATCTCATAAGATAGGATCAAACAGTATCTCTACCTCAATCTCATCTGAAAAGTCTGAATAATAATGTTTCTTTCTAAACTATGCAGTTATTCATCAATACCTTAAAATATTTTCACTTTTTAACCTTGCAGTCCAACATAGAGAGAGCATTTCCTATTGTTGACTGCTCTATTGTGAGCATTTCTTTTCCATTCAGTTTTGAAATTAAATTTGATCTGTACCTTTGTGTACGAAAACTAACAAAGACATCCGCATTAATTTTGTGTACTGTTGGTGTCCATGAATTCCAATGTGCTGATATACTTGATGTGAGTTGAAGGTTTACATAGAAACTGTGAAACAAATAACTACTGCTGGTACGTGTGTGTGTGATATGTTAATTTAACAACCCCGTAGACTAGAGGGGTAAGTACATGAGGGTGTTTGATAATTTAATAATGTGAGGGAAGAGATTGAAAATAATGATAATGTGTACTGTAGATATAACAGTGTCTAATGTTTAGAGTATAATGATTAAGTGATGTATATAAATGTAAAAAAATCTAATGTACATAGGTCCAAAATCATATTTGTAAATAAACATTTAAAATGTAAAAAATCTGGGTCTTTTGTATTATTATAACTTTCCCTTAACTGTATTGACATCAAACTTAATTCATACCTTTCGGTGAAACATTTGTCTTACACTCAAAATAAGACAAATGTTTTACATAAAACATCACACTGTTGTCACATACACAATATTACAAATGTACAAAATTAGGTAACACTTTATTTTGAGAGTCCAAAAGGTGTATCTGTAGATGCTCTTATCTACAGATTATCAACAACATTTGGTTACACTTTATTTGGAGAGTCCGAAATTCCATCTGTAGGTGCTCTGCAGATAGTTTGTTGATGATATGACTATCAACAACATATCAACAATCTATCTGTTGATAAGCAACTAAATGTGTAGTTTAAGGGTAGGGGTAAGTTTAGAATATGATTTAGGGTAGTGGTTAAGGTTAGGGTTAACAGTAGGGGAATGGTTAAGGTTAGGATTAGAGTTAGGGTTAGTAGATAGTTTGTTAAAATGTTGTTGATAGTCTGCAGATAATCTGTACAGCATCTACAGATACACTTTTTGGACTCTCAAAATAAAGTGTTACCCAACATTTAAAAAACAACCCTAAAGCCCTGAACCAGCATCTATTCTCCCCCTGAGGGAATCATTTTACCCAAATTGAGTGGATGTTCCCACCCTTAATAATTTGGAATGTTTGGATGAAAATGGTAGTTAATTTCAATCTGACCATCAGATTCATCCCTATTCTTTAGGGACATATACAGACACTCATAATTCTACTCAATGTAATGGGACATGAGAGGCAAGCTTCTGTGCCTTCCAAAATGATCACCCTTTTTGGTAAATGCAAAATAATCTTATTTTGATGTACAGACAGATGCCTTCCATGTTCAATAAGCAGTGTAAGAAGAATCTAAGGGCTTGGTGACACACACTTGGAGGAAGCATGTGATCAATGCATGACCATCATGTACCTGCGACTGGTTACTACAATTGACGAGTCTTAAAAAGAAATTGGACATGAGAAATTGAGGGGAGAAGACTGTGGTAAAATCCCAAACAAAATGTAATTTTTCTTCATCAGTTTGAGATTACAGCTTTAATTTAGGTAACTTTGTTAAAGAAAAAAATACTTCTTAACCAAGATGTCGAGCCTGAGACTCTTCTCATAAACATGTCACAATTATTGGCACCCCTAGAATGTTTTATGAACCAAAAAAGCACTTAAGTGTAGCCCTGACAACATTCCACCATCATACCCTCCCTGTACAGTCACATAAAGCTAATGTGTCTAGATTTATATGGAGCTGATGGGCAGATTGTAGGAACCAGTCTAACTGTAGGATGGATGCTGATTGCCTCAGCATGAGGGAACTGTTCAGTTGGTGGGATTTTGTTTGGTCATGATGACCTGTCCCACATGCCTGCTTTTTTGGGAATGGTCCCAGAAGTGGGAGGGGCCAGCAATGACCTTGATGGAGGTCAGGTGACAGCCAGTGGACCTTGTTCTGGAAGTCAGTGCTCTCGTCCCTAGGCTATTGTGCACAGGGCATGTGAGCCTGGAACTCCTTCGACTCAAAGTTGGCATAGAGATAGGGACTTAAATAAGCAACCGTTTCAATTTACCACATTATAATAACTCTGGGGTGGCTTCAAACCTAAAGCCAATATTAATAGAGGAACACTATGAACAGCTATGCACAGTACATTCCATGTAAGGTGTAGAGGGAGATTGGTAGTTCATGTTTACCATTTGAGCCAATGGCTATCTCACTTATGACTTCTGGCGGTAGCCTTATTGGCTACTGAAGGCCATATTTGAAGCGAGGGTCCACCAGACCTTCCTCGATTTGGTTTGAAATGTGTGAGAACAAAATTACTGATCTACTGACAGATGGAGCCAGACACATTCAGCTCGGACAGTTGGTCTTGAGGTACTTTCAGGAAGATGGTGTCTAACTCAGAGCTAGTCCACAAAGTGTCCTTAAGTATATGTTTAGAAGGTGTTAGGGGATGTAGTAGCTTGCTCTTTGGGGTTTTAGGCTTGGTATCTGTAAATCCACATTTACAGATAACTACTGATGTATATCACGGCCAGGTATTTGGGCAATTGTTTGGTGAGGGGTGGGATGGCGAGAAGCGCTCACATGGTTCATCCAACGACATGTCGCAGAGTCGGACGATTCTTTTCGCACTGCTCATGGGGTGACATGTGGGCACATGTGAATAACATTTGGGCAAATGTGAACTACATCATTTGGGCACATGTGAACTACATCATTTGGGCATATGTGAACTACATCATTTGGGCACATGTGAACTACATTTGGGCACATGTGAACTACATGTGGGCACATGTGAACAACATTTGGGCACATGTGAATAACATTTGGGCACATGTGAATAACAATTGGGCACATGTAAATAACATGTGGGCACATTCCTTACAGAGAAACCACATAGGTTTCACATATGCACAAATGTGAATATGTTAACACATAAGAATTTAAACGTACAATATGTAGTTTTTGGCCGCTAGGGGTCTCTTAATCAAAACAATAGCAAAAGATGTACTTGGATGACGTCGGGAAGTAGCGTGGGATCATGGGTTTTGTTATCGTCGTCAATGACAACCTTCCAATCTAGCGTCTCTGGCAGAAAAAAATGTTCATTGACAAAGTGATGTATTGTTAAAAATATTACAACTTTATTCACGTTCTGTTTGGCAGTTCCCTGGAACTTAGAACAACTAGAGCAGTCAAAGGTTATGTGACGCCATTGACGGAAGACAAAATGAAATGTCCCGTGTCTTCGAATTATATTACAAATTTCTCTGGGTTTGAAAGTTTGTGGAAACATTTAGGATAATGTAAGTACTCAACTAAGAAATATATAATATAGGTATAGTGATGTTTGCTTTTTTAATGCCAAGTATGTCTTTTTTATTGTTTTGGAAAACTTAATATTGTACCTTTAATGTGATCACATGAAATATGCACATATTGACACGTGATACCATAATATCCACAAGTGAAAAATGTGCATACACTTTAAAACATTTAAGCACATGAGAAACTTGGAACTCATGTGAAATAAATGTGACAAGCTGTGAAACAGAATTTCAACATGTGATTACACTTGTGAACATATGCAAAGACAAGCAAATGTGTTTTTATATGTGATCATAAAACAACAAACAACAAGGAAAAATGTGATATACTGTATATGTACAGTATATAATGTCAAATGTTTTTATATTATATTACACTCCTATTGAATTTGGTATAATATATGGTTTGTCAATGGTATATTATTTCACCCAAAGCCCACCTTGTTTCATTGTTAACGCAAATGTCATTATTGATGTAATTTTGTACGCATTTGTTAAATACTTAATCTTAAAATGATAATTTGTCATGGATACCTTCTCATATCAAACCCAGCTGTGAGCTGTTGTCTCTTTTGCTCTACGGTGTGCAAATGCAGCAGAATGCATGCTGGAAGGATTGTCTAAAAGCGCATTAGCAGAAACGTCTGAGCTGCTCTCAAAGGAGGGTTAACTACAGGCATGGTCTAGTTTGATGTGGATTCATTTAGTTATTGTTTTTGAAAAAAGAAATAGCTGAATGAAATTGTGTAGGTGGATATTATGTACATTAATTTAGAAGAAAACATGAAGTCTAATGTTCAAACAGTCTTGTTTACTGATGAGTGCCGTGAAACCCTGGATGATCCAAATGAATGGAGTAGTGGATGGTTGGTGGATGGCCACTATGTCCCAATAAGGCTGTGATGTCAGAAAAGAGGTGGCGGAGTCATGTTTTGGGCAGGAATCATGGGGAGAGAGCTGGTAGGCCCCTTTAGGGTCCCTGAATGTGTGAAAATGAGCTCTGTGTCATTGGCTATTATAGGCATAAAAGGAGAGAAACTCATGGTGTGGCCCCACATCCTCCCCTGACCTCAACCTTATTGAGAACCTTTGGAACATCCTCAAGCAAAATATCTATTAGGGTGGGAGGCAGTTTGCATCAAAACAGCAGCTCTGGGAGGCTATTCTGAAATCCTGCAAATATATTAAAGCAGAAACTCTCCATAAATTCACAAGTTCAATGGATGCAAGAATTGGATGATGATATCAAAGAAGGGGATTGCTAAAGTCTGCCTATTATCGGCCAACCCTTATTATCAGATACATCTAGTAATTACAGGAATAAATCTCCTCAAGTTCAAAATTGACATTCACTGAAAAATAACTGTACATTTTGTTCTCAAGTATACCCTTTCAGATAGACATCCATCAATTGTCATACAATATTATGTAGGTTGTTATGTTTTTGCTATTTTTAAAAAGTGATGCATTTTATGTGTTTGAAATTGTGTGTGACAAAATGCAAATCGTAATATTTTACTTGGCCGACAGACTTTCGACTGTATTTTTTATCTTTCCTCCTTACGCTACCTTTTGTGTAATTCTTGTGTATTTGTATTCATGTGTAACTCTGTCTGTACACTTGAGAGAACACCACTATGTAGATTTTTTAAACAAAAATAACATAAAATATAATTAATATAAAATATGGATGTAGCCGATCAATGGAGACGGTGGCCGATAATAGTGGGTTGTATTGTTTTTATAGTGGCTCAAACTAGCTAAGAATAGCAGTATTTCTACGAACATTTCAGACATGATATTTGTTAACAAGCTAGATATCATTTTCATGATACTACATATTGTAAATATAAGTAAGTCATGCGATCAATAGTGGGTTCTACGGCATGACTCTTCAGGACTGTCTTATCTGCCACAGTTTCGCTCTCTGTCTATGGTACTGTCGCTATAGTAATCTCTATCATTCTCTAACGTACTGTGTAGTAATCTCTATCATTCTCTATCGTACTGTCTCTATCGTAATCGTTATCATTCTCTATTGTTCTGTCTATCATTCTGTACTGTCTAACATTCCCTTTAGTACTGTCTCCATTTGTCACACATGGGTTGGGGTTTGTAGGCTTGTCTCTGTGCTCCCTTTGTTTTAGTATGTGCCGCCCTCTTGTGTCTTGTTAATGTCATTGTTTATTGGTTACATCACTGGTTCTACACAGATGGGTTTAGTTAGTAATTAGTATGTCTCTGTATTTAACTAGGTTGTCTTCCCCATGTCCTTTGTCAGTCAATGTTTCCTGCACGTTATTCTGTCGGTTTGATTAGTTTGCCCCACGAGGCAGTATTTACTTTCAAGTCTGTGTTTGTTGAATAAACACCAGTTTGGATCATTATACCTTCGCGCCTGTCTCCACTCATTCCAGAACGTGACAGATTGACTGACCTTATAAAATGAGACAGCGAAGGAGAAACCGTGTTGCACGCCTCAGGGAGGAGGAGGAAATAGAGGCTAGAGCCATGGAGCTAAGGGCTCACATGGACCGGCTAATCGCCGCCGCCGCCCGTTTCCCCACGGTCTCCTGGGAAGACCACGTTTCCTCGGTCTTCCAGGAACGACCACCCCTGGAGAGGTCTAGGTTGGGCACGGGTCGCGGGAACCGTATTGAGCAGGAGTTTCCCTTGTGGGAGGAGGCAGAGGAGGACGCAGACAGGAGTCGTCTGTGGGATGAGGAAGAAGAGGATGAGGAGTGGTTCGTGGAGGACGTGGAGGACATGGAACTACACAGCTCCCAGGTACAGGGTGTTAGCCGACGTACTATGGCTCCCCGCCTGACTGTTAGTGCCCCTGGTCATCTCGTTAGCTCCGTTTGTACACCCTTCACCTCCATTCCCCCCCAGACTACTACTCATAGCTCTCTCCCTAAGTCTCCTAGCTACCAGGCTCCCTCTTCAACCTTTCCAGTGACTTATGCTCCCTACTCTCCCATTGATTATTTCCCTGGCTTTCGTGCCAACTTAGGTGTATGTCCCCATGCCTCACTGCTAGCAGTGAGGCAACTATTCCTAGCTCTCAGGTTCAGGGCAGATGTCCGCCACATAGGAGCCCCCGTCTGAGTGTTAGTCCCTCCAGAGCCCTAGCTAGCTCCGTGAGTCATACTAGTTCCACTACTAGCGTTGATAGCTTCCCTTACCCCGCTAGCTCTCCCAGTAGCAGGGCCAGTTCTTTCCGTTCCCCAGATAGGGTCCAAGCCCCAGCTAGCTTTGAGGCTACTCTTACTAGCTCTCAGGTTTAGGGCAGGTGTCCGCCACATAGGAGCCCCCGTCTGAGTGTTAGTCCCTCCAGAGCCCTAGCTAGCTCCGTGAGTCATACTAGCTCCACTACTAGCGTTGGTAGCTTCCCTTACCCCGCTAGCTCTCCCAGTAGCAGGGCTAGCTCTTTCCGTTCCCCTGATAGGGTCCAAACCCCAGCTAGCTTTGAGGCTACTCTTAC
>JACXGM010040278.1:0-10360 GCA_016801145.1 Umbra pygmaea
TGCTGTAAATAAGAAATTGCTTTTAGTCAACTTAACCTGGTTAAGTAAAGGTTAAATAAAATAAAAATAAAATCAACTAACCCAAATTCCAATTATTTTATATTTTTTTATTTTGCTGATCCGAAAAATGATCCGATCCGTGACTCTGATCCGAAAAACGATCCGATCCGTGAGTTTTTTGATCCGTTGCACCCCTACCCTCTATACACACCACCCAGGTAAACTGTGACACAAACCCAAACTGCACCCCCTCTGGCGCTGAAATTGGCAGAACCAAGGTCAAAAGCTTAATAATGTCAATAATTTCAATTATAGAAATGACACTGTTCTGAACTGTTCTCAGGATTGTTACTTAACAATCAGACATTGGAGCAGAGGAAAACCCATGCTTCAACAGCCGAAAGGTCTATAATTAACACACTCCTATTCCTGCCCAAAGAAAACACACATTTTCCCAAGTTCCCCAGTACCTGAACCCGAATTTAACACAAGCAATACCCTTTGTGAAGTTTACCCAATAAACATGTTTGTCCTACAGACCTTAACTTGTAATCCCAAATGTACAATTTCCAACAGTACATAAAACGCGCTGGAAGCTGTTTCACTTGATCACTAGGCCAGTGGTTCTCAAACCTCTTCTGGGGGACCCCCAGCCATGCCATAGAGCTAGCACACCAGAATCAACTTGTCAACTATGCATCAAGCCCTTACCTGCTTGAATCAGGTGATCTAGTTCAGGGTTACAACAAAACTTTGAGATGGCTGGGGGTCACTGAGGAGAGGTTTGAGAATCACTGCACTAGAGATTAAGAGCGTTAGTTAACGTTGTCAATGGGCTATATGCACAACTCCACTACTTCCTGAACTTAAACAGGCTCCTTTGTTTCCTGTCTTACATTATTGGACAAACTGATTAATCCACTTGTGTTTGACCATTGTGACACCCGTGGATTAATCAGTTTGTCCAATAATGTAAGACAGGAAACAAAGGAGCCAGTTTAAGTTCAGGAAGAAGTGGAGTTGTGCATATAGCCTATTGATGCCCATTTCATCAATCACGTAAAATGAGAGGCCAAATCACAAGTCAAATAAAATTTAAATAATTATTCATTAGTTTATATTTTATACACTGCCCATCATTTTAATGCCATATCAAACACAGTATGTTATGTCTATTTAAATCGATTTCCCGTTTTTAAGTACAATATTATGTTAGTCCACAGCCCCCCACAGGGGGTGCTGATGCTATGACGATGGGGGGTTCAGCCCCTTCCCATGCTACTGTGTGTGTGACACCACCGTGGCCCATTAGGTGTCACCTGCTAATCGAAGCTGTAGCTCCTTTTGATGGCAAATCACCAATTCTGTTTGTCTCCTTTCAAGGACTGGCCGGTCAGCTTTACCATGTTCAGTCTTCGAAAGTTCTCTATTTCGCCATAGCTCCTCCCCTTTAGACAACACGTAACAATTTGAGAAACATATCATATATAACATAACATAATAGACAAAACACAGGAAGCTTCAATATGACATACATTACACATAATTCCGAAACAACATTTTTCAGCACTTCAATGCAAGCATTACATTTATGTCCTGTTTTCAAATCCAACATTTAATTCCCATTTATTTTAAGAGATAACTTGACAACCTACCAATCATTTCTCATTCTAAAGAACAAAGCTCTCTAATCAGAAATTTTACATGGCGTTTCAAACAAGCCGGTTGATCAAGCCGTCTCCACCCGAAAAGCCACCGCACAGTTCAACCAATTTATGGGAATGCGGGAACCAGTTAATTTGTACCCCATAAAGTAATTCCCCAATTTAGTAAAAATGTTCCCTTTTTTTTATTCCTTCAAGTTACCCATCCTATTTGTTCATCAAAATTGTAGTAATCCCCAAAAGGCAAAACAACATAACATCACAGTTGGTTCAGTGGTTAGTGTGTCTCTATTCATTTTAATAACTCCAAAATTCACATGGCCTGCCATCGTTTTTAAAATGTAAATAAAAATCTGTCCGTTTGTCAAAAACGCTTTGAATGCTTTTGCCAATTTAAATCATACATTTTTAATATCATCCATTAATTATCCTGATTCAAATCCTACCTTCACCCAACTCAACTGTAGACCTGCCTGTTGTATTCCTTTCACTGCCCAGTAGGTATGGAGCTAAAAGAGTCTCAATAAAGATAAATGCACACTCTACATTCACCAATGCACACGCAGGATTCATACATGCACATGCATGATTCATACATGCGCACACATGATTCATAAATACACACACATGCGCACAAAATTCACAAATGCACACACAAATTTTAAAAAGCACAGAAGATTCACAAATGCACACAAAATTCACAAATGCACACAAAATTAATAAATGCAAACACAATTCAGAAAGGCAAACAAAATGTACAAATGCACACAAGATTCAGAAATGCACAGAACACAATTCAGAAATGTATTTCTGATGCACACACAAATATATCTTGATTTACAAACTGCTTGCGGTCTGTGAACGTCACTGCATTTTTTTTTAAACAGGGAATGATCTGCAACCAATCAGATATCTCCCGTGTTTTAGCCAATCACAAGAACGCACCCTACGTGGGGGATTGTTTACTTATAAGCCAATCACATGAACGCGTTCACACAGCGCCGGGAGCCGGGAGTGTTTAACTTAGATTAACATTACCTATGGAAGGACAACTGTTTTTCTGCCTCTGCCAAGCCTTTTCTGCTCAAATTTCAGCAATGAAAGACATTACATTTTAATATTTAAGTTGATTCACTAATGTAAAGACTGATAAAAATGTGTTGCTGCAACATAAAATTGCATAGTCATATGTTTTAAATTATCTCGTTCACAATACGTTTGGAATAGGGCAGCGATAGTGTCGCTGCCTAACAGGTCGGTAGGTCATCGGTTTGAATCCTCTCGTGTGTAATTTTTTAAAATAATAATTATAGACATTGATGTATAATCATAAGACATATTATTTTATTTACATTTACAGAGAGAAATCAACTGAAACCCATGTCTCTTTTACAGCTTGTTTGAACATTTACATTTAAAATTTACAAACACTTATATTTGTTATGTAACACTACTTACAGTAATAATTCAAACATGAATATTACATAGAAGTTATACTCCGATCATCCATAACATTATGACCACCTGTCTAATATTATGTAGGTCCCTCTTCAGCCGCCAAAACAGCAGCCCCATATGGAAAAAACAAGCTGTAAAAGAGACATGGGTTTCAGTGGATTTCTCTCTGTAAAGGTAAATAAAATAATAATATTTCTTATCAATGTCTATAATTTTTTTTTTAAGAAACACGGCAGGATTCGAACCAACGACCAACCGACCGAAAGGCAGCGACACTCCAGCTTACCTACTCCAAACGTATTAGTTAGAGGATAATTTAAAAGATATGACTATGCACTTTTATGTTGCAGCAACACATTTTTATCAGTCTTTACATTAATGAATCAACTTCAATATTAAAATAAACAGTTGTCCTTCCATCGGTAATGTTAATCTAAAGTTAAACACTCCCGGCTCTATGGTGTAAGATCACTGCCAATAAGACGTATGCAAAACTTGAAGCATTCATATTCGTATTTTAAACATTTGTGCGTAAATTAACTTAGGCATGCAAAATTAAGTATTCACACACGTGAGTAAATAAAATTACATTTGTGTTTTTATGTGAGTGTGACTCTAGAAAATATGACTGTAATCATTCATGAGTATAACTCTGATTTCTATGACTACGAATGCTTCACTATGAACACGAATTCACGTTTGTGGGTACGAGTAAAAAACTGTTGAAAATGACGTCACTACCCAGCAAGCAATAGCCGTCATTTCAACGTCTCGATTACATATAGACCCGATATAGTCCGGCTCTGTCTAACCCACTTCTAGCCCAAATAACATTGAATTTGGTGTCATTTTTTTCCAAAATAATTGCGAGATGCAATATATGGTACTGTCAACTTATCATTCCAAATGCCCCAGGGCAGTGATGAGAACATCTGTCCTGCGTAGGGTGCCGTCTATGACATGTTAAAACGGGTGTCCTGACTCTCTCTGGTCACTAAAGATCACATGGCACTATTTGTAAGAGTAGGGGTGTTAACCCCGGCGTCCTGGACAAATTTCCAATCTGGCCCTCATACCATCATGGCAACCTAATCATCCCTATATCCCAATTGGCTCATTCATTCCCCTCTCCCTCCCAAATGAAAAAGTATTCTCAGTCAACTTGCCTGGTAAACTAACGGTTAAACTAAACTAAAAACCTAATCCAACACAATTCAACATTATGTAACGTTAGGCTAGATAGACATTCAAAATATTACAACTGAAGTATGTTTGGCAAACTAATACCATTAGTAATAAGCATAAGATAACGATATCATAATTTTGCAAGCTAAAGCAATTATTTTTTCTGCCTCAATTGTCATTACTGCTCTGGTCGACATTGCAAAACATATGAAAAACATTTATTTCAGGTAACGTTATTGCATATCTTACAGGTCAAGTTCTATCTTACAGGTTAAGTTACATCACTAATTAGGCCTTACTATAAGTAACGTTACTTACACAGAGCACTTCATCAACGCTAACGTCGTCTAGCACTAGAGTTAACAGCAAGTAAATATTGTTTGGCTGCAAGCTAAAGCAATAATGTCTATGAGTTGCAGAAATGTACTTCATTATAAAGTGCTATCAAAATAGTAAAATCGTATAAAAATGTTGAATAAATGCATTATTTACTTTACCTGTGATGTGAGGCTAGCTGTTTCAGGTCTGTTAGTCACCTTTCACCTTTGACGCATGCACGTTAGATGGAATCGAGGTTCGATTACCTGCCCTGTGATGGTAGTGACATCATTTTCAACAGATTTTTACTCGTACCCACAAACGTGAATTTGTGTTCATTGTGAAGCATTCGTAGTCGTAGAAATCAGAGTTATACTCATTAATGATTACAGTCATATTTTCTAGAGTCACACTCACATAAAAACACAAATGTTATTTTATTAACTAACGTGTGTGAATACTTAATTTTGCATTCCTAAGTTAATTTACGCACAGATGTTTAAAATACGAATATGAATGCTTCAAGTTGTGCATACATCTTATTGGCAGTGATCTTACACCATACGGCTCCCGGTGCTGTGTGAACGCGTTCATGTGATTGGCTTATAAGTAAACAATCCCCCACGTAGGGTGCGTTCTTGTGATTGGCTAAAACAAGGAGATATCTGATTGGTTGCAGATCATTCCCTGTTTAAAAAAATGCATTTGTGTGTCAAGCCACGTCAGGGGAGTCTCAAAATTCACACACAAATGCAGTGACGTTCACAGACCGCAAGCAGTTTCTAAATCAAGATATATTTGTGTGTGCATCAGAAATACATTTCTGAATTGTGGTCTGTGCATTTCTGAATCTTGTGTGCATTTGTAAATTTTGTTTGCCTTTCTGAATTGTGTGTGCATTTATGAATTTTGCGTGCATTTGTGAATTTTGTGTGCATTTGTGAATTTTGTGTGCATTTGTGAATCTTCTGTGCTTTTTAAAATTTGTGTGTGCATTTGTGAATTTTGTGCGCATTTGTGTATCCTGTGTGTGTATTTATGAATCATGTGTGTGCATGTATAAATCATGCGTGTGCATGTATGAATCCTGCGTGTGCATTTGTGAATGTAGTGTGTGCATTTATCTTTATTGAGACTCTTTTAGCTCCATAAGTATGTGTCACACCGCTATTCATCTGTACAGTGTCACGTATTGTACCAAAATATTGGTGGAATATCGCATGAAAAAACCATAAGGAAAGAGATTTTGTCCAGATCAGCCCACCATCTGTGTGGAGACACCTATTCAAGGACAGTACCGTCAAAATCCAAGAGATGGTGCTGCATCAGGATAGAGCTGGACATTGATTTATCACCCTAGGCCTAGGCCATGAGAAAATGAACACCAGTAATTAAATTGTCAAGTGGGAGGTACAGCAGTTTATCTGATGGACCACACCAACAGATTAGAAGGCAAGTCCACCAGGACTCCTCCGCTTGTAGGAAAACCACCCTGTAGAGGGGAAAATAAACTCAGACCAGCAATGGCCCTACATCTGAGACTGAACTGCTCCTTAGTGTTTGGATAAAGATAGTCATATAAACTGTACAAGCTTTAGGAGAAATATCCTAAGTTCATGCACCCTACAATCTCCACCAGTTTGTTGAATGTTGGAATATACAATAAGTGTAATAAGTGATCATTATTAATATCACCATGAAATGTATTATGGAATTGTTATATTAATGCCACATATGTTATCAGAATTATGTAATAGACATGTTTTTCCATATAAAAGTAGTTAGGGGATGTTTTAATGGTTTTAGGGAAATGTTAAGTTTGATTTAAAAGTGTTGTAATAGTAGTTGGTTATTAGAACTAACTAATATAGAATAGATCACGTTTAATGCAAATATATTTTTTTATGATTTAATAGAAAATAGCAAAGTTTGTCAAATATATTTAATTCATTAGGTTTGATGATATGTTATTATTATCTCTTAATATGTTATAAGAGATGTTTTAGAAATAGCTTATGCATTACGAAAGTGCCATTTATACCCAAATGTGTATGACATTGTTTAATTAAGAATTTTTTAGCAGCAAAATGAATGTATGAATTGTCTAATGATGTATAGCAACCAGAGTGGTCTGCTTCCATGCATGTCAATATCCCACTTGCAACTAAAGAGTTGTCTCTGAGCCCTATCGAGGGTGTGGCTTACACCTTTGTAAACAATTGCCAAGAGACAAGAAATTTTACTTTAGGTCAAGACACAGACCATATAAAATGCTGGTCTTTGCACCAGTTTTTTTCTACTCAAAGGTACTGTATCTGCCTGTTACAATGGTAAGTCACACACTAGTGCACGGCCATGGAGGTGCAAGCTCAGAGTCAACTGACGGGGAAGCCAAAGTGACAGAAAAACACTGAACTATTAACAACCATCTGAATTAATCCAGGGATAACAGGAAACACATGCAGCACAACAGAGGTTACACTTTAATATAGACTTAAACAGAACAGCACAAAAAAGAGACTAAATGCAAGTACTGATTGTGGAATGAGTGACAGATGTGAACAATGAGACCGAATGGAGACAGGTGAGAGTAATAATGTCATGATAATTGTCCTGGATAAGCTGCACATTAAACAAATCAGTTTGTCAGGGCACTGATTACACTCTGCCCCAGCATAAGCCATGACAGTAACCTTACATGGTAAAAAGTAAATGACCACTAAAGGTAATGTGGCAAAATCTATCATCAGAAATCTTAGTATTAGCCCAAAGGTGAAGGTTGACCACATCTCCCACCTCCAGCAGCAGAGACACTCCATTAGAGGCTTTAACAACATAGCCACCCTGATGAGCATAGGCCACTGTTATGTGTTTTCCGTTCTTATGCAAAGCAGCAGATGTAGGAACTGAAGGGTGACCTGCTCCATAGACGAACAACCTGAACAGGTAGAGTCCTCTCACTGGTGCTGTGAACATCCCTGTATTATAACACAGCATTCACAACGGTCATCAAATATGATACCAAAACACAAGATCATTAATGTTTTCACACAGTCTTTTAAATAATGTTACTGTACCTGTAGTGGGGTTGTAAGCATTGCCAATATTTGTTAAAACATTTTTGAAAACAATGGTGATTCCAGTGTTGAAGGGTCCAACATGTTCTCCGAGACAAGCTGAGAAAGCCACCTTTCTGTCTGTGGATGGAGAAGTGTCAAAAGAAGGTTACCTAACTGAATATTAGATCACAAAATGACCAGTCTATATCAGTTAATCAGTCAGAACATTTAAAAAGGTTTTCTTTAAATGTTGACTAAACAAGTATTATAATATTATATATTCCTCTTATTACCATCATTGTTTCTGTTAAGGGCTCCAACATGATTCTCAGTGATGTTAAAACGAACTTCCATGGAGTTTATTTTGACTGCTTGTGCTGAAATCAGATGCACAAATCCAGAGATTCATGGTCTGTTGTTACTGAGTAAAGTAGCATTTTATCATTACTATGATGATAGTATGAAAGAGGCCATTTGTGTTCACCTTCATTCCTTTTGGTCAGTTCCTCCAATGTGGATTTTAGCTGGACTTTCAGTTCCTCCACCTGGCTCTCACTGTCTCTCACTCTGGTCTCCATGGCTTTCAGTTGATCTTGACTGTTTTTCAGTTGTTCTTGACTCTCTTTCAGTTGATCTTGACTGGCTGCCATGTGGGCTTGTAGTTCAGTCTTTGTGTGTCTCAGCTCAACTCTCTGCTCTGCCATCATGGAGCTCATCTCTCTCAGCACCGTGTGGATGTCAGGCTGGCAGGTTAGCTGGCTGTGTGTTGAGGCTTCAGCTCTGTGTTTGTCAGTCTGAATGTCATTCTCTCTGCTCTGTCTGTCCTCATGGTCAACCTGCTGGATCTCATTCACACTGACTCCATCTCTGTCATGGTGGACCTGGGCTCCAGACAGACAGCAGAGCAGCAACACCAGTAGAGATACAACACTCTGCATTCTCATTCCTGGATGATGGTTTCTTCTTCAGGTTATTTCTACTGTTTATTATGGAGTCTCAGTTTACTCTTTTATATCCTGTGTACATTATATGACCTGGTAATAACTGGAACAATTGAGGTATGAAACCAAGCAAACAGGTTGTAAATTAAACCATTCAAGGTCTAAGGGGGTTGAAGTCTACCTGGCACAATGTTGACTTTATGGCCTCTGAAACTTTATTAATAAAGTAACATCTCATCTGGACAACGGGGAAATCACAGCATTTGATGCATTTGTAAAGACGGGTTCAGAAGAAGCCCTGAATAACACGTACAGTAGCAGCTGGCTTGTATAGCAAGAGATGGAATGTATCAAGAAGGACACAGTAATATTTTAGTAGTGAAATGACCCAACGAAAAAAATGTATATTTAAATTATACTACAGTATTATACTTCCAGTATACTTATGTTTAACCATAAGTATGCAGTCAATATATTTAAGTATATTTGAAGTATACTTTCAAAATTTACATACCAGAATAATATATTAGAAGTATATGTAGGATAAATAAAATGCATTTCAAGTACATTTAAATATACTTTTTATACTTGGGGAGGTTTATTGAATGAACAGAAAACTGCAATGTGCATCAAATCGAAATTAGGCAGCTGCCTAAATTTGAGCACTCTTGACATTTTGTTGATTTAAAAACCTGTAACTACCTAGCACTGATAAATTGTGTTTTCCAATTAATCTAAATTTCAACACGAGGCTGACCCTTAGTTCCCTTCCTAGCACTTGGCAATTTGTCTGTCTCTTCTATCCAGTCCCATTCCAACAATTTTGTCCATATGTCCTTATTTAAATCCTCAGCTCCCATAGCACAAAAAACGTTGTTATCTCTGTGTCCTTCTCCGCATCATGAGGCTTTGTTGTTCTCAAGTGTACTTCTGCCTTCTTGTACAGGCCTATTTCCTTGTTGTTTCATCTGATAGTTTGCTCATCCTGATAAGCTCACATGTGCTTCCTGGCAAATGCAATTTATTTACATACAACTCACATTGTCCAATCTGCTTTACAATAACTAAACATACACAGCTGACAACATTACAACACATTACAAATAGAATTGTAAATGAAATACCATAAATATATGTGCTTCAACATTCTAAAAATAACAATGAAGTATATTGGAAGGGTGCTTCAAAGTGTATTAAAAACTTTATCAAACAAAAATGTTTTTAACTTAGATTTAAAAATAGATAAAGAAGAGGCCAGTTTAATTGAAACGGGCAAGTTGTTCCAGAGTCTGGGGGCAACTACTGAATAAGCGCGGTCCCCCCTAAACTTTAATCTTGATTTTGGGATAGACACGAGACTCCGATTTAATTACCGGAGTGATCTAATTGGATCGTGTTCGGTCAGAAGGACAGACAAGTAGGGTGGAGACATACCATTTAAAGATTTATAGACCAGGAGTAAAATTTTAAAATCCACTCTATGGTGCACTGTCAACCAGTGTAAGGAACGTAAAATAGGGGTGATATGCTCCCGTGACCAGGGTAAGGAACGTAAAATAGGGCTGATATGCTCTCGTTACCAGGGTAAGGAACGTAAAATAGGGGTGATATGATCCCGTTTTCATGCACCCATCAGAAGTCTAGCTGCTGCATTCTGCACTAATTGTAGTTGGGACATAGCTGAAAGACTAAGAAATTAATGCATGGATTCCTTTTCTAAATTTTTAAAAGAAAG
>JACXGM010040279.1:0-10359 GCA_016801145.1 Umbra pygmaea
TATGTTATCTCGTGTCTGTGCCACGGTAAAGAGCACATGTATTAGCATATAGGCTTTGTGCAGTTCCTGTACACCATTGTATTTTCCACGATCTGCTGTATCACGTCCTCATGTATACGGTTCAGTAAAACATCTTGAACACTCCTCCTGCGCTTGGTCTCCTGTCTCTCCACAACACAACACCAACTGTGACACACAGGCTGATTGCCTCCATGCCACGCCGCATTGAAGCAGTATTTTCTGCAAAAGGATTCCCGACCAAGTATTGAGTGCATAACTGAAAAAAATTATTCGAAGGTTGACTTTTTCTTTTTTATTACAAACACTTCTTTTATTGGTCAGATGAAATATGCTAATTCTTTGAGATTTTGGGTTTTCATGAGCTGTATGCCAAAATTATCAGTATTAAAACAATAAATGACCTGAAATATTTCAGTTGGTGTGCAATGAATCTAAAATATTTGAAAGTTTAATTTTTATCATTACATTATGGAAAATAATGAACTTCATCACAATATGCTAATTTCTTGAGAAGGACCTGTATTTATTTGGGACAGTGCACATTAATCAACAATCTTACACTTCTGTACATACTGTAAATGAGCCAGATTATAGCATAGATGCTAATTTCCATCTGTAGTCCCAAACCTAACCTGCATGTTTTTAATAGTTGGGGAAACCGGAGCACCCGGAGGAAACCCACGCAGACACAGGGAGAACATGCAAACTCCAGAAAGGCCTATGATGACCAGGGTTCGAACCCAGAACCTTCTTGCTGTGAGGCCACAGTGCTAACCACTAGGCCACCATGCCTGTCCTCTCTTATGTATACTCTCTTTATAGATTTCGCCTAAGCGTCCATGCCGCTGTAGAGCATGTGTATTGTAAAGTCTATATACCGTTGTGCTTCTCACACTTGATGTCACCTACAAATCTGGGTTTGATATGCATTTCCTGGATCAACAAATAAACCTCAACCAACTATCTACCTGCCTCAGCCTCCTTCTCTCTCCACACAACACACCTTTTATACGTGACAGAATGGAAGGAATGGCTGGTTGAGAATTCCGAAGGAATGGCTGGTTGAGATACGGCTGGCAAAGGATCGAGAGCTGGCTGAGGAGGTGAGAGAGGTGATACGGCGGCTGGCGTGGCTGCTCTCTCTGCAAGGGCGGCCATACAGAAGACTGAAGTGGTTGGCTTAGCAGCGAAGGTGGCTATCCTTGCTGCAAAGAGGGCTGGTGAATTAGCGAGGGCTGTGCTAAGGAAGCTTCCAGAGCCGGGTGCAGCTGAGGACCAGCCCCTAGAATCCTTCCCCTTGCTGCAGCCACCACCGGGGCCCCCTCGCTGCAAGCCAGGTGTATTTAATCACCTTCTCAATAGCACACAGAGCCAATTGACTTTCAACTGTGATCAGCTGTGGTCATTTTGATTAGCTCAGCATGAAGCAACCTTTTCCTGAAGCATTTCAGTCCTGGGCAGTGCAACTGAAGACAACAATCAACTATGGGTGGCAAGGCATTGTCAAAAGATCTATGGGATAAAGTTGTGGACAGGCACAAGTCAGTAGATGGATACAAAACAAATTCAAATGATTTATCAGTGCCTAGAAGCACAATGAAGTCCATTTTTAAGAAGTGGAAGGTATTTGGTACAACACAGACCCTCCCTGGGTCAGATGTCACTCCAAAATGGATGAAAGAGCCAAGAGGAAACTGGTCAGAGAGGCCACCAAGAGGCCTACAGCAACTCTGAAGCAGTTGCAGGAATTCATGACAAAGAGTGGTCATGGTGTGCATGTGACAACAATATCAAATTCTCCACAAATGTGGCTTGTATGGGAGCCACTCCTCAAAAAAGGCCACATGTAGTCACGACTGAGCTTAGCCAATATTCTAAGGCCACGTGGAAATATATGTTATGGTCAGTTGAGACTAAAATGGAATTGTATGGCCTCAATGCCAAGCGATTTGTCTGGCGAAAATCAAATACAGCTCACCCTCTAAATAACACCATTCCTACAGTAAAGCATGAAGGTGGTAATATCATGTTATGGGGTTGTTTCTCTGCAGAAGGGACTGGAGCACTTGTCATGATAAAAATACTGTCAAATTGTTGAGGAAAACCTGCTGCTCTCTGCCAGAGAGTTGTCAATGGGAAGAAGAATTACATTCCAACATGACAATGACCCAAAGCACACAGAAAAACTGACCACACAGTGGTTGAAGAAGAAAAAGGTGAATGTCCTTGCATGGCCTAGTCAGAGCCCACACTTAAACCCCATTGAAAATCTGTGGAATGACTTGAGGACAGCAGTCCACAAACGGTCACCATCAAATTGAACTGAACTTGAGCAGTTCTGCAAAGAAGAGTGGTCAAATATTGCAACATCTAGATGTGCAAAGTTAGTAGAGACTTATCCCAACAGACTAAAGGCTGTAATTAAAGCAAAAGGTGGTTCAACAAAAAACTGAAATAAGGGGGTGATCCTTTTTCCAAATCAGTGATTTTATTTATTAATTTTTTTCTGACATGTTGGTGTTATATCTTTCACTTGGATGTATCTTTCACTGTATCTTTAACAAAACTGTTTTTGTCTTAATTTCAAGCTGCAAAGCAACAAAATGTGATTATTTTACTGGTGGGTGAATCTTCTCTATACTCACTGTATATGGGCATTTTGTATGCATTTTTGGGTATATATATGGCAGTGCCATGCATTGTAGATCTATTTTCTGTTGTTTAGCTTTGGCGCCTTCCTTATATTCACCTATAGTACAGTCTGTTCTAATTTTAGTAATGTATTGCAGGTGTGTGTTATTTTTGATTGCATGCAGCCAGTGTACTCAGTTCGTATATAGGTTCAGGTGAACAGGAGGAAAGCGTGATTAATTATTATATTGTCAACGTGTGATTATCTGTTGTGGAGGTGTGCTATTGTCCAGGAGGATTTCAAAATGTGGGTACGTTGTGAGTACGCTCTTGAGTGGAGAGGGAGCGCGCCGCTAACCAACTAGGGCTTGCGCTCTGGAGATCATCATCTGTGTCCCTCTCAAATTCCCCCTCACCTTGCTCCTGGTCTGCCTCCCAGCATATTGGGTCAATTTCTTCTTCATCATCGTCCTCTTCTCCCTCCTGCTCCTGCTCCTCTCCTTCGTCCTCCGTCCAAGCGGGCTGGTAGTACCCACTTGTGCCCCCCCAAAAAATGTCCTTTGGGAAACCATGGTGGTTGTTTGTGGTTTCCCTGGCAATAGAGTGGGGGGAATAGCTTGCCTGAGCCTGTCGTGGGTGATTCTTCTCCGTCCGTGGCCCGTAGCACCATTCTTCAGCCCTGTGTTTTGTATCCGGTCTATTACCTGGTAGGGGAAGCAAAAAAGACTATAGCCCTCTTCTACCAACCCATAGCTATTAGGGTGACTAGCATTGCTTTTTGGTCCCAGTTGCTGTTGATGGCGGCACAGATGGCATTGTCCCTCTCTTCAAAAACAAAATCTTCTCCTACCGGGTCAAACACTAAATGCTTCCACGCCGGCCAGCTGCACCTCCTTCTTCATCGTAGTCTCCTTTCTTTAAGGTTGGTCATTCTGTCACAAAACCATTAACCTTTCCATGGTGCTGAAGTAGGAGACACATATGAAGGAAGACTTGTGAAAGCAAACATAGTTTTAATGGTGAAAACACAAACAAAAACTGCCACGAGGGGCTGAATAGTAGTAATCAGATGAGACAGGGTGCTATAACTCCACAATGACTGACACCAAACAACTGCTGAAATTGATAACGATCTATGGTTCAACTGAAATTATGTGAATTGTTTTAAAAGAAATCTTGAAATGTTGGCTGTATTATGCTCTTCTATGAAGCAGTAATGTATTACAAAAACATATATAATTAGAATAAAATATTGCTAACTAGCAAGGAAAATGAACTAATTAAAATGGACATGTAGTTGTTAGTTGTCTTGAGGGATACGTTCAGTGGAAGTGTTCTCTTTTTACCAGATTCTTTTTACTAGATTCCGTCTGGCATAGCTGAATTTATTTAGATTTGTTGATTTAAAAAATAGTCGAAAGTTAGCAGATAAAAAATATTTATCAATTATAAAGTGCAACCTATTGAACAAACTTAGTTAAGTTGAATCTGGTGCGTGGGAAGAATTGCACAACCTTACAGCTTAGAGAGAACATTGGTTGTTGGCAGCATGTGCTATCCGAAGGAGTATGAACCCATCTGTCTCTTATTTGGACCATACCTCGGTCCAAGTCAACCCCTGGTTGTCAGTATATTCTTGCGGAGATTGTTAAGCTACCTTTAACATCACTTCTGTGAGGTAGGAGATGCATTGAACAGGACAAAGACAATAAGGATAGAAGAACAACTGTGTGAGCTGCCCTTTACAGTGTCCTGTTTTTTTATTTTATTCTGCTCACATGACTATTAAAACTTATATTAAAGGATCTGATAGTTGGATTTGTCCCCATACGGTAGCTAGATAAATTACAAAACAATATCCTTCATTCTATAGAGACTAGTGCTTAACATTTACTTAAGATGTTTGTTTATTTAATTGACACTTTCATTCAGAACATCTTACATTTGTGATTGCCTTAATTTTCAGAATGTTTTCATATTGGCCTGATGGGGAATCATACCTACAACCATGGTGTTACAACTACCATGCCCTTACTGAATTGAGTGTTGTCCACATGTTTTTAACAGTGTAGGTGCACATATTCAACACTATGATGGCTAGACATTTTTAAACACTGTACATGCATAAACATACATTTTGGCTATTGGTTAAACAAAGCAGGGCACATGTACTGCAACATTCCTAGTAATTACTGATTAACACTGACACTACAAGTGTGACCAGTGGCACTGAGGAAGATTACCCATCATTCCTCAAGGATACTGCATAACAGCTTGAGAGGGCTCCAATGTGGGACTAGATTTTTTTTGGCAAGTCAAGCTTTATCAGCATAAACATGCGTTAACTAAAACAAACACAACCCAGACTGCTAATTACCACTTGGTTGGACCTCTGTCCCTTTTACTCATCAACAGTCAAAATGGCCACTCTCCACCACCACAACGCCATCCAGAAACCTGGAGAACCTGTACCTCAGGATAGAACCCTTGTTCCACAGAATAATACCAGTTGACACATCTGTACCCTGGTGATTTTTCAAGCCCATTATTTCCCATGCAAAGTTACAAATTACACAAGTGACACAAGGCTGCTATCTTCCAGGCCATGTGGCCTGAACCAACGCCAAATCCAGCGCCACTAATTTTACTAATTGCCTAAGCCTAGCCAACACTTCTCATTGGTCCGGAGCCTGCAATGTCACAGTAAGCTAATGAGAGCTAAATAATGTATGTGAACCTCTCTAATTGCACCATTTCTCATTTTGGTTACCAATTCTGTAATCAGAGCTGGGATGCCAAAATAGTGTTGGTAATCATTGTCGTGGTAAATATCAATACCAAGCCAAATCTTTCAGGTAGGCAAAAAAATGTGAGAGACTGCTGGTCTTAAAAGCATGGCATCTTTTCCACTTGATTTCAGGGACAGCTCACATTTTATGGACAAATAAAATTAATAAAAACATACACTTCTATACTTTTATGAAATGTTTAATAAAGAGTAACATTAACGAATGCTGTATTGTGAGACTAAAATCAATACATTTAATATAGGCTTAGACTCGCAGTTTAACTTGAAATGGATAGAGGACACCAAGCAATTTAGTACAGAGTCCGATGACCATTAAAACAGATACCATGTTATAGACTCTGTGTGCAGTGTGAACAAAGTTAACTAGTGATGCTACTTAATTGGAAAATACTCACACTGAGTGGCAAATTATAACATAAAGGAGCAGTAGTGCGAATCAGGTCCACAACTGTACAGCCTGCAGTTCAGTGGCACTCAACTGTTATATTTTTGATGGTGTCAACAAAACTATATTTTCATGGATATGTACAATGTCTTTTTAGTATACAGTACAGTATGTGTTGCTACAGCAAGTGCAATGTATTTTAAATTACCAGAAGTTACTCTGGACTAGGGATTGCAGTGAATAGTGTGTCCTAAAAAGTAGGGGTGTGTGCCTGTATTTATATTTATGTGTGGGCATGCATGCATGTGTTGCTTTACTTCTGGATGGTTGCCTGTCCCACTCTGGCCACCTCTCTGCCTATCAACAGGGAAGCTGTAATCTAGCAGTAAATTTGATCATCCAAATAGCTGAATATTTAATGATATTAAAGCGCAGCCTAAAATAGCTGTATTATTTATTTACTCCCTATAGTGTAACCTTTACTCTTGCAACTTCAGGTGGTCTTGTAAGTATAGTCTATCTAACATGTGTTAAATTATTGACCAATAATCTATCATAATTCATGTCACTGAAAATGTAATAATGCTAACCAGGCCAGTACCGTTCATCTCCCCACAGCTGACTGCCACTGACTACCAAGATGGCCCCAAGGTTGATATAGAAAGGAATATTTTTTTTTTACCATACATAGTAAAGTGAATTATACAATGTTGAAAATATGTAGTTGTAGCTATTAGACAGCATTGTGTGAGACTTCACAGTTATTTCAGTGCACATTTGCATTAAAGCAAATCTGCAGTTTCACATCACATTCCAGGCTGAGAAGAAATTAGTACATGTGTACGTTACCGGAGTCATGGAAACATATAAAAGACTGATTACCTTAACCTTACCCTAACATTAACCTCAATAACTCAGCATGTTATGCCTGAACTAAACACTCCCCAAGTATTTTAATTTGTAATGGATTGGTCTGTTATTTTAAATGTTCAGGTAGAACGGCCATTCAATACGTACGAAAATTCACATTTGAATAGCCATATCCGTACAATAAGTCTGTCTACGTATTGTGGCCAAATTTCAATTATGTATGGTTACCCAGGTATTGCCATGAAAACAGGTAGCACATTAAATGGGACACAATGTATCGGAAGAAGTGAAGCAATTTTGGAAGGTTTTGCGACATGTCTGGTAAGTATTCAACCCACATGCATTAACCTTCTTTGGATCTTTTTTCTAGTTTTTACATTACAAAATAAGACTAAGACTAAGATCTCATTGCATGCAAAATATTTGCAACTGAAGAGGAAATATACATGCTTTATTTAGACAGTTTTTTACTCTGTTTCAAGATTTTGTTGTCTTGAAATAGTCAGGATATCCAGAAAAAGTGTTTGCATTCAGAACTTGAGAGACAGAATTGTGCCAAAATGCACTGCAAAGCTGTGAATACAAATTGAATATGTAGTATCTTCACAGAAATGAAAGCCTTGCCCAAGTCAACATATTGTTCATCAGAAAATTACAATTCTCCATAATGCATTAATAAAATAGTCTAAAGAACATCACAGGCAAAAATTGTTAAAAGACTTTGAAGCATATTATGATATTGCTATGTTGTAATTTAACAGAGACACATATTTAGTATCCTTATCCTATTTACAAGACAAATATAGACAATCTAGAAAAATGAAAAAAAACTCACAAAAAATAAGAAATTGGATTAACAAGAGCATAACCTAAATGCTTCCTGAGGTGTCATCGATTAAAGGATTTATGATTATTCATTTTCATAATACGAACGTCAAGATTGTCATACCTTCATTGTTTTATGCTGTCAGCTTTATCATCATGTCAATCTAGCCAAATCAAAATCTGAGCTGTATTTGATTTAACACACAGTCTGCATTCAGAGTGTAACAACCACATTACCTCATCCCCTAAGGTTACTACTCCTTTAATAATGGTTGCTAGCGAATTGATGAACTTCCATAATTGTGCTCCCAACAAACACACAATGTCATCTTCCATTAATTAATCTGCAATCAATTGGTTGGATTTGTCACAAAACATGAATTAGTCAACGTGGGATTCATTTTCAATCAATAGTCTGTGTGATACAATCCCAATAGACGGCATGTGAGAATCTAATAAAACTGTTTCATTAGGTTTTCCAATAAGTGTAAGTTATTATATTGTATAACAGGGGAGTTATAGCAATATTTTTATCTTGCATGTTCAGGTTTGTAAGTCAAAGATTATATGTGGATGCACATTCTATTAGATCTCATGCATTGTGACAAAGTTCTACATCAGTTACTGGTAGCCCAATGCTTCTTAGATGTTATTAGTTCACACTGCAAAAAGTAACCATTTTGAAAATATTTTAATGTCACAAACCAAATGTTATTACATACATTGGAAGATACAATATTGAAAGATTTACATTAACATTACACTGTAAGCCCGGATAGGTGAATTCACTTAAAAAATTTGAGGTAACCTTAAAAACTAAGTAATGGGTTATGAATTATTCTTCTACACATGTGGTTATTATTTTTCTACACGTTTTCTACATGTTTTTTTAAACATACAGCCCCCCCCCCGAAAATACCAATATCAAAAGCTTTGAGTACTTTTACAATATTAACACCTTTGCAATACATAGTGCGCTAGGAAAGAAGAGCACGGAACACATGAACCTTTTTTTTTAGGTGCCCAGAAAGTGTTTATTAAAAGTAAACACAAGAAATCAAAAGGAAAGGCTGCTGGTGGTGCCTCATCTTCACATAGCTGATTGAAGTTATTATCTTGCTGTGGATGGTGGGCCTCAGGTGCCTTTGTGTACCTCATGAAGTTCAGGTACATGTACACTGTTAACTTTTGCCTGGGAAGGTACATTATATACATGTACACTGGTCCATAATTATTTGCAGTTTTACTATGTTATCATTATTTCACCAGTCTACCACAGCACATTGGGGTTGAAATAACAATTGACAAGTGCTGAAAGTGCAGACTTGTGTCTGTAATTTAAGGGTTTTACATGCAAATTGAGTGAATGTGAAGGAATTACAGCACTTATTACCAGCTAAGAACAGTGTGAGACCAACCATGATGCAAATAATAAAGGTATTGGGTCAGAATATGATTAGCTGAATCAGTGTGACACCTTTATATTAACTAATCCTCAGCATGAACACTATGATTACGCTCATTCTACCAATCACAATGCTGTGTGTGACCTCAGCTCTAGAAAACCCAGCCTATATATGTAACTAAAAACATCATACATTTCAAGAAAAAATTACATTTTTGTTTTACTCCCAAATTCAAGTGGGTTTGGGAGTCGAAAACCAAGACCTGTCTTGGGAGGCACAAATTCTGCTAATATAATTAAGCACTCGTGGTTACTGTTGATTCTCTAAACACTAGTCTACCTGCCCCTCTACATTAACCACAAGAACCACAATGAGACAACACCTGTATCCAACATGTACCCATCAAAGCTGGTCGGTGCAAAACTGGCTTGCCCTTTGTGAGGATTTGCAGTTGGCTTGCTTGCTGCCGTATATAAAAAATTTACAAATTGTTTGGAATAATCATAATTTGTATACTGTAACATTGGAAAAATAGAATTTGGTTGTGTTAATCAAGATAATGGTTATATTTGGAATACACAATTTAATAATATCACAATAGAATTTGTACCACTTTAGGTTTCCGTCACGTCTCATCCTTCCGCTCCCTATGAGTCGCCTATGGATTTATAGTCCTATCTTTATTCAAGAGTGCATTATTTCAATTTGAGAGCATTTTTCTCAGGTAATATGTTCAGATTTTGGCTCTTTCCCATTTCTCCCCCCTTAGAAGATCTTGCCCTATGAAACACGACACCACTAAATGCAAATTAGCGTAGCGAATGTAGCAAACGTGCTCACCTACATCATGCGCAGCGTCGCCGTGTCTATCGGTTTTAGCCTACTACTATTGAACATCGTCAGATAGCTTCGTGAGATATTTCCTAACATTACTGTTCAAAACTCAACAGTCATTTGGATGTGCATCAAAGTAACACATTACAACATATTTCGAAATGTATACATACTTATTTGCGAAACAATTAAATTGTTCCTTTCCAGCGGTGTCCGTCCATCTTGGTTGAAAAAATAGTCATTGCTCGCGCATGGATTTGCTCTCCTTGTGCTCAAACTTTCTGCTTGGACTCAGATATGTTGTTGCTTGGATAGATTTCCTGCTCTCAACTCCAGCCTTTCTCCTCAGGCTGCTTCTTCATGCTAGCAAATCTTCTCCTCACTAGTGGTGCAACGGATCGTCATTGATCCGTGATCCGTTCGGATCAATATCTTCGGTTCGGGACACACGTGATCCGCGGATTGATTACTGAAATAAAAAAGTTTTGCGCATGTTCAGTCCGCTCACAGCATGGTCATGGCGAGCGGAGGAACGGAGGAGCTTGGACGTCCCGCGTCATTTAAATCCCCTGTATGGG